>JBAJNP010000251.1:0-114034 GCA_036877545.1 Yasuhikotakia modesta | reverse complement strand
CTTTTCTTATCCAATGTAGACTCTAGTATCTTTATGCAGTTGTCGCATCCAATGGCAAATAATTCAAAACGGCTATCAGATGTAGTTGACAGTGATTCTCCAGTGAATATGTTTAAAATTGACTGTGAAGGTATAAGGTAACAATTCTGAGGGGTCTTGTGGGAAGATCATAGACCAGTTTAAATAGAGAAGTTCTGTACTAGATGAAGCCTTGCTTTAAGTGGCCGCATAAGTTAATTTGTCTCTCGGTTGTTGTGAAACGATTCTCGCATAGTTGGGCATTCGAAAAACAATTTAATCACACAAACCTCATTATTTACACATGAGAATATGCGTCCTGTCAAAATAACCCTTTATGAAAGAGCCAGCGTGCTTTTGGAATTATGCATAAACATATTGTTTTGATTTTCAGTCATTCCAGAAATTGCTACTGGTACGAGACTCGCCCCTCAGTCATTACAAGCAATGATGTTTTCAACAATTTATGAAGCTCTTCTGCTAATTCTCACACCCTCATCAGTTCTCTGTACTTGTATTGCTTTTGACGATGCGGTTTTAGAGCAAATACCCCAGTGAGAATTCCCTCTGTCTTGTTTCATTCGGTATTCCTTTTTATTTTTTTGAGGGTTAAAGGAAATGGTGAGAGAATAAGATGTTTCATTGCTTCGCTTTTGCTTTCCTTTCATTATTTCCCTAGTAAAAAAAGTCCCTGCCTAATCGTCTGCCTCGTCTTTGCACCTTTTGACTGTGTAATGAGAGATGACAATCAGACTGAGTCAAAAGAGCTGCACAATGCTCTTGGCAGAGCAGACCCTCCTTTTGCCCGTTTGTGCCAAACTAGAAGCAGATGTGGGCTCTGGTGTCTGCCACAGGACCCTGACCAGACTGCTGGAGTGTCTCAGCGGGGCCTCTGATCCCTCCTGCCATGCCCACGTCCCACTCGCTCTGCCCGCAGAGCATCACACACCACTGGGCCCCTATCCGTGAGACGTGCTGGAGCCTGGAGGTGCTGCCGAGCCAAGTTGCTTTGCTAAATGAGAAAAACTCTTGGGCTGGGTTCGATAATGACAGAGAGCAGAGCTGTGGTAGAGTCATAAGGTAGCCTAACTAATGCTGGAAGTTTCTAAGCCTGCCTAGAGGAACATTGTATTACTCATGGATTGATCTTTTGTAGCTCAGAAGATCTGCTGATCGATCTGCTGTTTTAGTTTAATGTTTAATTTTAAGGGTCTTATCAGCCTCAGATGTTTCTCTTCAAATTTCATAATATATAAGCTAAATAATGCTTTTTTAAAACCAAAAAGTTAAATTAACTCATAGGAGAAAATTGTTGTCATACAGTTAAATTAATTTACAATATGCGGTGGTACATATGTATGTTTTGCATATCTCTGATCATTTGATTTTGGAATAAAATTGATAGGGAATATTTATTCTGTTATTCTCAGACTTGTTGTTGGCACATCTAAACACAGTTTATGTTATTGAAATAATCTGAAAGGTTATACTAGTGAGATCACAAAGAGTTTCTTTGACAAATGTAGAAAGCAGGAAACATTAAAGTCTCTGTTTACTCTGTTTAATTTCATTGATGTTTAGAAGAAACAATTAAGATCTTGCTTTCACTTATGTTTTTTCTTTCTCATCACTTTGTTCTTCTGTCTCTTTCTGGTCTCTTCTCTGTCTCAGCTCATCACTCTCTCTCTATCCTCATCTCTGCCGATCTGTTCACCTTCATCCCTCCTCTCCCCAAAGCCACTTTCTGCCCTAATTTGATCTCTGTGGCAGATTAGAGGAAAGTGATTGGATTTGTAGGTGAGAGAGTGGTGAAAGATATATGTATTCTGATTTATTTGCTCTGACTCAGGTGTAGCAGCAGTTGTCACTAAACCTGGCTGAAGTGGGTGTAGCCTTAATTTTTTGTCTGAATAGACTTTAATATTTGAAGGGTAAATGGTTCAATTAACTTAATTAATTTTTCAAGTTTTTTTTTGAGTAACAGTATAGTACAGTAAGTTTTAAAAAATGTCTACATCTTTAATTCCTACTTCTTCCGTTATTCGTTTTTGTTTTTACCTTGTTTTGTTGAAACTATTACTAGGTTTTCTACTAGGAAATCTTAGAAGAGGTTTGAATTATTAATGGGCACTAATGGGTTAAGTCCTGGTTGTCACCCATGTCCAGCAAGTTTGGACTATTTCAGTCATTTTTCATTTTGAATAATGTTTAAAACTGCATATTTGAAACTTAGTCTTTGATTTAATGCCAGTAAACATACATGCAATTCAGATTTTGTGCTTTTAACTTTAATAGTCAATGAATATGCCACTTGAAAATCTCACAAATATTCACTTTGTTATAGCAAGCCCATTTTTGTTGTGGTTTTTGTATTGCCTGCAGCTGAACCTGTGGATTGACACACTCCTGACACGCTGACTGGCACTCAATACTATATTGGCCAGAACAGAGCAGTGAGTGGGAGAGAGGGGTGAGAGTGAGCGAGCCAATAGAGTGCTATTGATTTGTTTAACAAATTAGCCATGATGATGGCAGGTGCGGTCGCCAGGGCGGGTTGCCGAGGTCAGCTCGTCATATGGTTGCTAACAGACATAATATTGCTCTGCGCTCTGATCTCTTCATACCCACACAAAAGGCTATAGGGACACCCCTGGGAAATAAGCTGTCTGTTTTCCTCCCTCTCTCTCTTACCTCTCACTCACTTACTCTCTCTACACACACACACACACACACACACACACTTAAAATACCCACCACTGCCACTCTTCAAATTAACTCCCCAGAAGGTTAAGCTCCCTTGATTCATAATTATTCAGTGCTCTATCTCTCTCTCTTGCCCTCTAAAGCTCTCTCTCTTCTCCATACTTGTCTGTCTCATCTCAATTCTCCTGAGTGGCACTTGCCTTTTGGTGGACGACCGAGGGAATTAAATTTGCTTTACTGACCTGAGAGAAGCATAGCCAGATGACGGGTGAGGGGAATACAACTTGATCTCTGTCTGTCATTCTCTGTAATCTAGCTGTCTATCTGTCAGACGGGAGCGTTATTGCCCACAGACCCCTCTGCGGACTTGCCACACGCCTTCTGCATTTCGTTCCCGTGATTATGTTATCAATAAACGCAACGGCTGTCCGCACATCCCAAAACGGTACGCAAGGCCTTTTCACCAACGTCTCTCCGATGTCCATACCGCACCGAAGGCACCTGAGTGAAATTTAATCTAATGACTAGCTCCAAAATTCCTAAATGACAGCAAACAAATCCCTGCCAAGCCCAATCGTATCGTAACAGCAGTAGCCACAGTTCAGCCTGTAGTTCCTGTAGGGTTGCTTGGCATGAGGTTACACGAGGCAAATGGCAGAAACAACCTCAAAGTGGGAATGCTGCAGAGTGCCAACACATAGTGGTTTTGTTTTTAAGAGTGGGACTGACATGAAACCTTTATCTCTTTACATGATATACTGTAGCCATTTGGTCCAGCTGGCTTGAACCCGGGCAATAATTTTACTCTCATATCCATGGTCTGTAAAAGCGGAGGGAGTAGTGATCAGATACCACAGACTGTTACTTTAAAAAAACAGTTTCCCTTCTGAATTATAAGATGTATAGTTTTCTGGTATTTATCCATTTCAGATTTTGATGTTACAGTTATGTTGCAGTTTTCATGGTGTGTTTTCAGCTTTCATTGTAGAAATTTCTGTTTCTGGGCAAATGTAGCTTTATTAAGGTGGGAAACATTATTTTGTGGTCTTCATATTAATTATTTCACTAGTAGTTATGCACTGGTGAAAGTGTGATTAATATACTCTTGTTTTGGTATTACAATTTGTAAAAAATAGCATACCTAAATCAATAGCTTTATTTATGCTACTGAAACCTTTTTATGCTAATTTATGCTAATTTGACTGGTACAGCTAAAGCAGTAGATAAATGCTACAAAGCATTGTCAGTCTGTGGCTTCATCTACCATCATTAGTCTTTGGAAACCCTTGAGCAAACGTTCAGAGCCAATCACATGTTTCTCCTGAATGCTCTCTAATGTAATGAGTGCTAAAGTCTGTGCTTCTTTTCCTCAGAATACCTCTTAATGAATGCTCCTCACAAGCCGGTCTCCTGATGACCACGTTTGTGTTCACTGCATAAAGGCAAGGTTCAACGCTTTAAAACAGTTACTGCACGGCCTACAGAGGATTAATTACCAAACTACACCCTCCCATTGGGCCCTATTAGGAGATAGAGCAAACATAAACACGCTCACCAGCACACACGCGTCAACACACATGCAACATTCTCACCTTCACAGAGGCATAGGGACGCTTCACAACTGAGTACTGTAATGATATGTCCTCCGTTTAGATAATGACCAGCAGAGAGATAAACTGAAGTGCATTGCTGGTAATTAGATTTACAAAGCTAAATTTAACCTCAGGTGAGGACCAATAGGCCATGTTTCTCCAACTGAAGATTACCTGTGGACCACCAGCACCTCATGACATTAGAAGAGGGCTGGATGAAGTTCAGCACACATTCTTGAGTTACAGTGCTGAAAGTTTGAAAGAATTAGAGCTTTAAAAATAAGTAAATAAAAAAGCAAAAAACAACAGGGTGGTAAAGCAACAGGTTTGTTATTCTAATATTCTTATAGTTAACTAAATATATCCATATATTTTAGCTAGTTCTTTAAGGCCAAAGTTAAACCTGTAGCACAGTGCTGGAACCGTCAAAAATGTTTTTGTTATTATATTGATTCTTTGTACTTCTAGAATTTTTTCATACTGTTTTACTTAGAGGGTAAACATGTTGCCAATTTTGTCAGTTAATGCCAGTGTTGATACATTTTGTTGTTGCGCTAATTGCATAATGTGCATGTGTTAAACACACATCACAATGCTAGAAGGAAAAGCTGTATTAGGCTGTATTAGATATTGTGTCAAGTGTGCATCATTATAAAAGAGCTCACACTTACCACATAGCCTGAGAACCACCACAGAAAAGTCCCTGGCATTATGTATGCCTAATGAAATAAACAGTGCAGTCAAGCAAAAGAGAGAATTTTTGCCCAAGGGTTCAGATACTGCCAATCACTGGAAAGGAATAGATTTCCAAAATACTCACGTTTGGCCAGTTCAGTCATTCAGAGCGTTCCAGAGAGAACGTGCGTTCAAGGGCCTGTGCTGGTTTTGTGGAGTGTGTTGTGACTACAATTGGGGTCAGATTTTTTACCTTCTTAATTAGATGAGGGACAGGCTAATTAAATCAAATTCATTATCCGCAGGTCTGGAAATCAAGCGGCACTATTGGAAATAAGGTTAGGCTAGCCTTCATCCATCATGTTCCTAACTAACCAATTTACAGGCCTGACTTTTGCATGCTGCGTTATTAGCTTGTCATAAACAGTTAGCTTTAAGATCCGTGAGTGCAGCCCTGATAGCGTTGGCGTTTATCACATTAGTTTCTAGCACTGTGTCAGCCTCTTTCGGCCCAAGATGAAGCACATAGCCTATAATCATGTTACACACACACACCATAGACTTACAGTACAAACAACCGCCACTTAAAGCAAGCCTCTAATTCACTGTAATTAAGACATACTACTGAAGCCTTTTGCCAATTAAGGCCCTTTAACATTCTTTAAACAGAAACTTTTCCTTATAAAATTAATCAGACAGCACATATATGCATTTGGGACGTTCCACCTCATGTTTATCTCAGGATTTGCCGGTTAAGTGATTAACAGAACAGGTTAAAGCAGGATTGTTATGTTTTTACTATCAAGGAATGTTTGTTTAAAATTTTGATTGATTAATTTGATTAATCTTTTAAACACAGAATGACTGATAGTCGACACAGACTCTGACATGTTAAATGCTGACTATATATAACTTTTGTTTTCTGTCACAACATAGCAAAAGTGGCAGCCAAGCCAAATGCTCAAACACACACATGCTCAAAGATGTTTGCAAGTAATCTGTTTGTAAGTAATTTGAATGATCATTTTTAATAAGTATTCGGTTACAGATTTCCAAACATTGGGCTTGTCCTTCCCTTTGGGTTGAAAGTGAATTACAGAGTGAGACTGTGGAGAGTGTGACTGAGAGAGCTGAGAGGTGATTTGTCGTCTGTGTGTATTATATCGCTACGGTCAGGCTAAAAGAGAGACAGGGAGGAAGGGTGCATGGAATGAGTGTGTGAGGGATAGTCTCATCATTCAGAGTTTACTCACACTAAATTGAGTTGAAATAATAGGCTTATTCAAGCAGTTCTCACACAATGACACCAGGGCAGGTCATATCAAAGGCTGGCCTGAGGGCCGGGGAGACACAGCACGGGGGGAGGGCTTTCAGAGGACGGGTGATGGTACTGTCACAGAGCAGGGGACCCCACTGACAGACACCTGGAAAAAGGGGAGAGGGATCGGGGGTTTGGACGGGGCCCCAAGGCGCTGTCATTCGACAAGGGTTGGAGGTTGATGACAGCCCTCAGGTCATCGGGTACCGTAGAGCCACAGCGGGGTCGAGGGACTCCAGAGACCAGCCCAGGGTTGGTGGGATGTGTTTGTGGTACCAGTCACACAGCATGTCCGTGACTCTCTCCATTTGCTTGGGGCCCATGTTTCAATCAAAAACTGTCATTGCTGATGTGTACATCTATTTGTGTTTGTAGCTCTGAAACTTGCTGGAATTAATGCTGTGTGTGTGTACATGTATGTGTATGAGTGTGTGTGTATACATTTGTGGGGGGTGTGTGTGTGTATACATGTGTGTGCATGAGTGTATATATTTGTGTGTGTGTGTGTGTGTGTATACATTTGTGGGGGTGTGATTGTGTGTGTATATACATGTGTGTGTTCTCACCGGCTATTTTCACTGCCTGTATTTCAAGTCATTAGTCACTCCGTGGCATAAAGCACCATTGATACATTATAGAAGCAGCTGCTTTTCCACGGGCCACATGAGTAAACAATAGCTCACGATAGAGACAATACTGTGTAAAATCACCTCATGAATACACACACACGCTTCCAAAGTCACAGGGTATCCAACTGGCTCATGAATACATGCACACTCCCTCCGCCAAAGAGGCGGGTATTTGTTAAAGGGACACGTCAACTGCACATTACAATATAAAGAGACGCCATATCTGATCAATATGAAAACTCAGAGAGAGCGGGGGGTGACGGAGCGGCCCCTCCCAAGGGCATACATGTGTGTTTGCTCCAGGCAGCTGGTGGGTTGAAGCTCAGATGTGTAATCTATAGATCAACATGTGTCCATCTTGCGTTTTGATTTCCGCTTTTGATTAAAATGCAAAATGATTTCAGATGAATAATAAACACTCCAATTTGCTTGTAGCCTTCCTAGTTGTCAGACATGTTTGGATCATGTCTATAGTTGGTGTCTACAGTTAACCATTCATTTGGTCGGGCTACCTGTGTGAACTTGAGGGGAACTGACTTTATACATCCACTGAAATGACTTTAAACCAGTTAGTTTGAAGGCTACTTAAAAGTACATTAAACTGTGGAAAGAAAAACAAGCATCATTTGTTTGCAAATACCCACTTTGATATTTTGAATTGAATGTAACTATAGCGAGACAAAAGGGCAGCATAAGCATTCAAAAGCGCATATCTGCAGTGAATCTCTGTTATACAAAGGCTACAATAGAATTTCTCACATTTGGTTGACAGATCGCGTTAGAGATGGGGTGTTTCCTGTCACTATCATTGCCAGATCTCTTGAGGCAAAATGCATAACTGGAATGAGAAGATTAGGAGAGATTCATAGTAACATTAGATGGTAAAATCCCCATTGCGAAGACAGAGATAAAACACCTCCATATCAGATACACCGGACAGGTTGAAGCAAGCAAGCAGAGTCATATACAATTAAATTATTGTTCTGTTTGCCTTGTTGTTCTTAAGATTTAAGATTTGTGGTGCAGTGTGGACACTGTGCTCTACCTTTAGGATTAAAAGGTGTTTAGAACTATTTGTCATTATATTGTCTTGTTGAATGAATTTGACATGTTGTGACATTTGATAATTGAACGTTCGATGGGATGTGTTTTTAATTAAATTATATTATTAATTAATGTGGTTATATGAAATGTTTTTCAACTTCATCAATAGAGAACATAAAGGCAATAAATATTGTTAATTGTTTTTTAGCAATTTATTTCTTTTTATTTCTTTTATATTTTGTGAATTTACACAAAAATAAAATGACATTTAAAATATGTATTTAATAAAAGGGAGACACCTAATATTAACATTAAATATTATATTTGCCGTACCACTTTATAAGCCTAACATTATATTAGAACATGTATATAATGTATCACATAGTAGAACACAGAGCAGCATGTTGAAATGAGTTTCGTACCAGAGAAATTCTCTTTGAATCCAAGTCAAAATTCTTCTCCAATTGCATTTGTAACTGTAATTCAGTCAACTGCAGCCAGCTCCATCTGTGTGTGTGAGTGAGTGTTTCTGTGTGTGTTTAGGGCAGCTTTGTGGGCTGAAATAGAGAGCCTTTGGTAAGTGGCTGACTGGAGGGGAAGTCTGTTGGTTTGGCACGTGCCCTGTCTCGCGGGACATGTGATAGCCCGGTGCCCACGCACCAGCGCCAGTCTGTAGCAGCAGGGGCTTTCGTTTCATCCTGATAGTGCCAACCCTGTGAAATTTCTTTAACAAAGATCTGACGGCCCGGCTTTTGTCAAACTAAAGGTCATGCGTGATGCTCCTCAGTATTGTTCTGCTTGATTTCAGATGAATGGAATATACGGCTTTCTCTCTGTTGTTTATTGCATTTGCATAAACAAACTATTGGTGGTACGGAATTAGGAAGATTCAACATTAGATGAAGTATGAGCCCAATTGAAATGATGATGGTATGCAACAGTTTTTGTTCTGTAAGGAGAAACAGAGCTCATGAGTGGAACTGATCTTTTACCGTGAAAAACCTCTGTCTGCTTCCACTGTTCATCCTTTACAACTGTGCTCATCCGTGTTTCTCCCCCACATACCAGAAGAGCTAAGGGGCATCTCCACATCTGACCCTGTCCTGTGCAGCTTGTGGATGGGCTTTCAAACCCAGCCAGCTCCCTGTCACTCCTGGAGCTCCACCAACTGGCCCTGACTCAGCCGAGAGAGACTGGAGATCAGGGCCTCCTTTCAGAGCTTCATCCTGGCCGGTGAAAACAATCATTGGATGCCTTTTTTAACTTACACCTGCTGTTTTACAAGCACAGTCCTTTGCAAAAAGCTTTAGACATCAGTGATTCCCTCACTGTTACCCTACAAAGCCTGAGGAGAATTCTTTGCAAGGCATTGTTTTATGTCAGGAAATGTTCATGATCAGAAATAAAACTGAAGTAGGCAGTTTGCATAAATATTCAATTATCATATTTCAATATTTTACAGAATCACTTTTGAACCAGTTATCTGGCTTGTATGTAGCAGCTTTGTGCTCTGTTTATGTGTGGATTTGTCCAATTTCTTTTCCCCAAGTTCTTCTAGGAATACATCTACATATACTAGCATATTGTATATTTTTATTAAGTAAGTCAAAAGAACAGTAAAGGAAAATCTATGGAAAAAAATTTCTTGTTCACTGGTGGTCTGAGATGGTCTGATGTCTGTTTGTGTGTCTTTTTCCCGCATTCCAGCATCCGCTGCGCTCCTACTTTTGCCACCGTTTCCATGGTGATATCCACACAATTCATGCCAGCTCCTCACACAGCAGACATATTTGTTTGGCTAGTGTAACTCGGCCCCACAATGACAGACGCTTTTGAGCATAACACCTCCTAATCTGGAATTGAGCTTTTTGAAGGGGCCTGCTGAGCACAAATTCAAATATAGTTTCTCTATGCTAATCTGTGTGGTAATCCCTCCGCCTTTGGGTCCTGAAACATCCTCTGAACAACAGCAAAAAAAAAAACCTTGTTTGTTTTTCATTTTCTCTTGCTCTTCCTCCCCCTCACAGACAGTAACATTCTTCACCGGCCCTGAGAAAGCGTGACTCGGTCAAACCAATTGTAGAGCTTTTTTCCAAGCAAATTTCAACCAAGCCCATGTTCCCATAGTGAAACACAGCAATGCTCCAGTGAAGGCCATGACTAAGATGCTTTCATGAACTCTGCCCTCTAGTCCCCTGCAGCAGCTGGTCTTAGCATGTATTTGTAGCCATCAGCCGTCCAAACGTCACATTGGCTAATATGTGCCTGCCATGACTAACATATCCATCATGGAAAGATATGCTCTCTCTCTCTCTATCGCTCTCTCTCTCTCCCTGTGTTGACTTGTGCACCCTCTCTGCTCTTTCTTGCACACCAAGCTTCTTTTCCTCATTCATCACTGACAGCTTTAATGTTAGAGAGCCAGACAGTGACACCATGGCAACAAGGCTCTTTATGAAACAATCTCTAACCAGGTTCTCAAGACTATTATGCACAGGTTAAGTTGTCTAAAAAATTTGCTATTTCTGTTAGTCATTAAGGTAGGGCATAATTTATACCTAAATTCCTACAAAAGTAATGTCCTTGTGGTCAAACAATGCAATCCTTAAAAACCTATTGCATATTTAGGGCATGCTACCATAAACTGTATTGCTTAGAGAAGATTTTGTAATTGTTTTTTTTAAGTATTAATCTGAAAACATTTATATAAAAATGTTTACATGTACTAATATTATAGCGCTTTAAAATGAATGTGAATTGATTGTTTGGTTTAGAACCATTTGAGAACAGTTTGAGTCTTCTGGTTACATTGGTATCTGAGCAAATCTGAGCACATTGGGAGACATTGTTAAGATGCAGAACTTTTAAGGAGACATGAGACTACTAGAATACATTTTGTTTTGTCTTTTGGTGTTTTGGAACAGAAAGGACAGACTTAAGCAAAAGTCTTAGTTTATTAATTATAACACATATTTTGCTGTTCAGAACAATACCTCCTTCTCCTATGATTCGTTTATTCTTTTTTTATCTTCACTCTAAAATTAATTACATTTTAGTGTTTAGTGTAATGGAAGTTTTATCATTGATAGTTTGTAGTATGTTTTGCGGTACTCATACCCCAGTTTACTCCACTGCCCTGTGAACTGACACAGGCCTCTTCAGCAGGTTTTCATGGGGTCAAGAGAGCAGCTGTTGACTTTATAACTCTGCAGAGCCTGCCGTTTCACAGCTAGCTACCGACTTTAAACCGGTCTATTAAATGTGCATTCGCCACATCTTAGCCAGACAGTGACAAGACAGCTGGGGAAGGGGGTACACAGATCTGGAATGTTCTGTCAGGCATGCTGAAAAATATATCGCTAAAGAAACGTTGTTAAAGAGGTGAGGAATGAGGAAAAAGGAGAACATTGACTATTACAGCCACAAATTCCTCTTTCTTTTTTCTCTTTTTGCCGTATTCGTTTACATGTCATGGTTGTGAAATTACTTGTAATATTACAGTTACATTAACATTCTGCTATGTCTATTGAGTGTCATTCTTAAAAGACAAAGCTGAGGAAATGCAGTGAGGTGCCTGTCATCTTGTCATTTTTGATATTGACAGTGCAAAATTCCTGGAAATATGGAAGTTTACCACATATTATCACATATTAGCATAACTTGTGGTATTATGATAAGATTCTACCAGTGTAACAAATTTACTATTTAAAACTCCATAGAAAACAATTAATTTTTTTTCTTTAAATACATGAAGAATTTAAATTCTTTGATTTGTCAAGGTTGACAAAGTGGGTGTGAAGAATTTCTTCTTTTTGAAACAGGAGAGTGAATCTAAATAAAAAAAAAAGTGGCAGAGAAGAGAACACAAACAAGTCCGGGTTCATCTCCACGTCGACCAAGCCTTTGTTATCATGCATTCTCTTAATTTTCAGCTTAAACTAAGTCCCTGTCGCGTAAACAGACCCCCCACCTCAACGTGCTAGAATCCCAATAATGACACGGTCATTCCTGCTAATTAAATCGAAAGTAAACACTCCTTTATTCACTTTAGTTTAAAGACTAAGGAGTCAGGGTGGGAGGAACCTAAGACATGCATACACAAGCATCTTACCAGACTTGGCTCTACTGTCTCCTTCTAGTAATCCACTATCTATTCATCCAGGGTAAACTCCACAAGATGGACAGGGCATGGTTGTGGATGGAGTATTGGGGTGATGGGGTTTTGTAAGCAGCCTGGCTTCTACAGCCTCTGCATGGAGCAAAGGAATTTTTCATTAGCCAACAGCTGGGTCACAAGTGCTTCCAAAGCCATCTTAATATTGTGTAGGCCCACAGATTAGGGCGCCCTGAAAAGGAGCCAATGCGTGATGTTCTCCACTGAATCCCGCCTTTGCATATTTGCAAAGCCCTCGCTTCAGAACACCTTATATTACTGTTTGTTTTATTTCTCAGAAGAAGGCCCTTCGGGGTCAATAGTAATTATGAAGCCCTCTACTCCAAATGTTGCTTTTTAACCACTTCAGAGCTGGAGAATTCCATTCTTTGTTTTCCTTCTGAAGTATGTCTCGGGACTCATGGGAATGGTACACTAGATCAGCATTTCAGCCCCATACAAAAAAAGGATTGTTATTGTACTATGGTGGTTTGAAATATAGAGGGCCTAAGAAGTATTGGGGCACCTAAACATGCATAAATGCTTTTGCAGTATATAGCACAAAATCAACTGATGTGGCATTTATTTAGTGAAATAATGGTTGTTGAAGAAATTTCAGGATTTTTTTATAGCTCAAACACACTTTACAACATTGCAAAACATTGCACATGAAATGTTTGCTATGTTTCAGATTATAAAGCAATATATTTTCAAATTGAAGGCAACAATTATTTTGGCACCTTGAACTCTGTAGTAGTCAGGCTTAGTTCAAAATGTCCATATATAATGTCATAAACCATGCCTGTAGACTCTGCTTGCACAACCAAGTGCACTTGAGGGGAACGGACTTCATATAACCACCAAAAATGACTACGTTGCTACAACGTGATTTGAAAAAAGTCAGAAAAGTGAAGTTAGTCATGTGGTTTGATGTGGATTTCAATGTGATTTTTAAGTATGTCTCCATATGTCTGCCATTTAAGTGTCATAATTATACAGTATGTTGTTCCACTATTGTCCCTGTTCTTCATCTGAAGTCATGTCATCCACAGGGCCTGAAGTTAATGCAGAGGGTTTGGTCTGACCAGTGTTCCTTTCATTGGGGCTATCTATGGGAAGTTGTGTCTCATAGCATACGTTATGCCATCTGAGAGTTATTAGTCCCCACTGTAAGCTGATTGTCTGCAGTAAGAAGGTCTGTTAGAACTCATTTAAAGTGGCTTGGAAGGGTGAACCACTGAGTTATTAATATTATTATTATAAAGGTACGGAAAACTTTACTGGGAGCCCTTTGTCCATTTGCTATACACAATCTCTTTCCTCTATCATTTATCATTTCTTCACGTCATTGAGTGTTTTTTCTTGTGTACTTTTTTTACAATATAGTTGAATCAAGAGTACCCCCCCCCCCTCAGATTCTCTCATTTGTAGTGCATGTGTTGTAAAGATGTCAGGTCTCCAACAGGGCCAGAGAGGAGATGAGCGTTACTGCAGGCTAGAGTTTCAGAGCAGAACGACGTGATGAGAAGCAGAGCAGTCTGCAGAGATCGGCCTGTAACTCTCGCCCCTCTGCTAGCTTTACGAGGGAACACACTGTAGCACAAAGGGTTCAAGAGATGCTACAATGTGAATGTATGATGATGTTTACATAATGAATCTCTTCATATATGAATGCTGTCTGATCTTCTGCAATCAGGACCTTGCTGAGAGAATCAGTCTAAGCTGGTTTTAGCTGATCATTCATGCAGAGTTCCTGGTTTTATTGTGGTTTTGGTCCTTTTTCAGCTGGTCAGCCAATATGTGGCTAGGCTAGAAGACCAGCTAGGACCAGCCAAGGCTATTTAAAAAGGGATTTATGCAGGAGTGTAGTATCGTCATAAACTACATGTCTTAAAATCCTGTGACTCAGCCTTGTATTTATTTACAGTATAAATCTGACTTAGATGAGTCAGACTTTAAGTTCAGCTCCATACGCCCACTCACTCCCCTTTTCTTCCGTGTTGTGTGAGGAGCAGCGCTGTCCTTTTGTACGCACAGGAACTGTGGATGCGCATTGAGCATGCTCACTGGAGAGCTACAGCTGTCCAAACACATGCTGTGTACCTGTCTGTCTGATGCTAGGGCTTTAGCTGTGTACTCAACCTCCTCTGCTCACATCCCGCTGTCCTTTTCATATCACTACATCCATCTCTCTACATTCAACTGCTTTTCTGAATGGTTTGATGGTTTTATTATCATATCTGAATGCAAAACTTTTTAATATTCAGTCTAAAATTCACTCACCATTAAGTAGTGATTAACTGTGCTTTCCAGGTTTTTCAGTAGCAGCACAGTGTGTGGGGTTTAAACATTATTTAAGTTATTTAACAGCGAGTTAAAAACAGCTCTTGGTTTATTTTGAGTCAGATATGATTGAAAGTTATGACTTGAGGCTCAGTGAGTGAGTCAGATGTTGATTCAGTAACTGCTCAATCTGATTGGGTGAGTGATTGTGAGTGATTGTGCTGGTTTTGTGCAATGAGTTCTTTAAGTTATTCTGACTGATTAAATCAAAATATGAATTCATAAAGAAGTTGGGAGATGTAAGTCACATTATATATTTGTTATTGTGTGCAACCGGCAAGAACAACACCACAAAAGATGTTTTGTCTGTATTCTTTTATATTGTATTATTTTGCAGCCATATATTTTACATGCAGTTTAGATGGCAGCCTCACAACTCCACTAAAGCAAAATTTTTGTTGGCCTGATGCTGTAGATTCAGCAGTACAGAAAATATTGTCAGAGTATTTTGGTATGGTCTGCAGTCTACCACTCCAGAGCCTATAAAACAACCAGACATGATGAAAATCATTTGGTTCCAGAGTTTTTTTTTAATGAAACCAGTTCTGAATTAAAAATCAATTCTCAATTGGCAACCTCAGTTAAGCATTAACTTACTTGAATCTGTGATGCTGAGGTAACTGTACAGACATGTTTGGACATTGATACCCTCCCTCAGTCATTTTTTCTGACCTAAACTGCTTCCAGTTCACTGGACCAGAAAGCATAACATCACTTATTGACATCTTTGATGATCGTCCCCCAAAATAATTTAACCGCCCAACTAGGTAGTAAATGCATTGCATGTTTCAATTTCTTTTCTCATTGTTATATCGTTTTATTCTTGTCAGATCTGTGGAGCGGATTCAACCATGCATGGAATATTTTTCCTGTCAGATGTACAACCAGAGCTGCACGAAACATGTGTTTCTGCGAGCAGAACAAGAAAATTCAACATGTCATTTAACTACTTTCCAAAAGAGTAGGACAGACCCTGAGGCAGTCATTCTATTTAAGTCCTTAAACATCGCATGGGTTTTTGAACCCAGGGCAGAATCTGACATCAGAATCAGACATAAAAAATGTTGTAGAATGAGTCAGCCAATCAAATTATGTGTAACGACAATGTTGATGAGAAGAGCCATGGGGATTAAACCACAATTGGGATTTCCTCAGAACAAAGACCTATATTGATCAATATGGACAACATACTTGCATTGATCGCTGTGATTAGTTGTTTTGTGAACCTCATCGATAGCTTCAGTCTTTAATGGCAGATTCATTGTTGTGATTGTGGGAGTTTATGTAAGCTCAACATTTCAGGTCTTGAACTCGGAGGAGTAACAGATGAGCTTTGGGAAAACATATATGCTTAACAATGCCTAGAGTCAGCCACATTCCTGTGGAAAAATCTCCCAGCATTCCTAGATACAGTACACCATGCCAGTGGTGTCTTAGACCAAAAGGGAACCTGTCTTGGCAAATCTGTTTGCTCCATGAGGAGTTTAGATGATATCACAAGTTCTTTGAGAAGATCATGAGCCAAATGAGCCATGTTAGCCACATGGCATATTATTAACAGCCTACAAGCTTTGCCTCTTTTTGATAGATATTTCCCAAAAAACGGGGACAAAATTGAAACATGTTGAAACATGTCTTGTGAGATCTTTCCTCAGTGTTCCTCAAGAGAGAGGGTGAGACCGAGAGCCCAGAGATTGTATGAGGGAAACACCTCTGGGCCAATAATGAAGGTGCACATTCTCTAATGTATTTTACTTTTACCTGCTGGGAGTTTAATTAAAAAACAAAGAGCCTCAATTTAAAGCCCATTACTATGCTAATTTAGTATGGAGAGGAAGGTGATTAAGCAGCTCTTAGCGTTGACTTGAGCTTGCCCAGGGGAGCATGAAGAAGACACTCTTTATTTGCCTTCATTAGTTCCCACTATAATCTCTCCACACCAAGGAGAAATGCTGATACAAAGCAGTAATAGAGGCCCATTTCCTCATGGATTATTAAAGAGAAGTTTTACTTTAATGGTTATTGTATTTGTCTAATGAAACAGCATTTTTTCGTCTGTGTTTAAAGTTTTAAGATTTGAGTTATGAGCAATTACATTTAATATTGCCCTCCCAAAATAGTGGAAGTGTTGCAGTTATTCTTAAAGGATATTAAAGAGGAAAGATTTTATTGCAAAACTAGTAGAAACTTTTTATATATTGGTTGTTCCCAACCGAAATTACTCTAGCTGAACTCTAGTAGTACCAGCCTGCTGACTATTAGTGCTCGTATTTAGAGAATAAACGACTTTAATTCATTCAGGTTTTTCTTTTTTCAGATGTGATCACAAATATGCTTGTAGTCACAACAGTTAAGGAATTGGAGGTATCATGTGTACTTTAGGTTGGTGTTCATGAGGTGAATTCAGGTAACAGTTAACAGGTAAAATTTGTACATGTAAAGTGTCACACAATAAAATACAATATTTATGTAAGTTCTGTGTGTGTCAGTATTTTCTTATGTTTAAAATAAACATATTATCAGGATAATATTCAAAATATTCGAACCCAAATTTAACAGTCTAAATATATTTGCCCTTCTTGTGACTTGCAGATCCAAGCTGCAAATATGAAGCTGACTGAAATATATCTCTCTCTACCTCCCTCTCTCTCTCTCTCTGTCTCTCTTTACTTTCTCCCTGGCAAACTTGGTATCCAGGAGACAAATCTGCCAGTAATGTTACAGATGAGCCAGGAAAAGGTCACAGGAGCCATGTAGTCCAGTAGTGTTCTCAGACACCAGACCAACCTGTCCACCTACAAACACCTCTGTCTTAAAGATTAACACATACAGAACTCACAAGCCTGGGGGGTTAGTTGAAAAGTCAGGGGTTTGGGGTGTTGTCTTCAAAGTGATTGTTTACAGCTGTTACACACAGAAGGATAAAGACTTTGATGGAAATGTGGTGACAACTCATTCTGCTCAAAAATGTTATGGGCCCATGCATGTTTAGTAGAAATAGACAAGATGACGTGTAGAGAGGAGAGCATGTGGTACTCAACATGCAGTGATTATCCCTCTGAGCACTCCCCCACACCTCTGTTAACTTCTCTGGACTCATCTTTAATCTCCTCAGGGCATGTGCTCTTTATCAGAGCCAAAGGCATTGAGAGAAAGGGTTATAGTGGTTTGAAAATCATTGGCAACATGTGGTGAAAGCTTTAAGATGTTTTGTCACACTTTAAGTTGCTCTTAATCTGTTCAAAGAGAGAATGCATGCTGCTCCGAGCAACCCGGACTGGTTCTGAGGGAACAGGACAGAGAAATTAGAAGGTGTGGGCTCAGGTTTGGCCAGGTGAGCTTACAGCTGTAACCAGCTTAAATTGTCCTGCTTTAGAAATATCTTCATGTGATAAGATGACAGACATTCTCTGTTCATAGAAAGTAGTAGAAGAAGAATAGAAAATTGATTTCACAATTGGCATTTGCCCTCTTGTACGTTGGTATTGAATTACTTATAGAAAATTTTTACAGAACACCTGTTGCATTGAGATTCCAGTGGTGAAGTTTTTTTTCTAGAAGAGCATATTGCTGCCTTGCTACCCAGTTAGTCAATGAACACAGTCAGTGTTTTGGTATAAATGTCATGTCTACTTACCTAGACCATATCGATCAACAGTTATTATTTTTCTGTATAAAGTCATATTAAATGAACAGAAACGATAATCATGATACATTGACTTGTTTTAACTGCTCTATTAGGTGGTGTTTTTAATTTACTCCACCAGTCAACAGACCACATGCACAGGATTGTGGGATAGACAATTAAGAAGACAATGCAAATATAGAATTCAGATGAGCCTTTATACTTCTGCATGCTGCCTACAAAGAGCGTGTGGATGCTAATTCAACAAGCAACTAGACTCAACTCTTTTGGGTTTGGAAGCAGATAATTATCTCCAGGAAAGCTTTCCTGAAGTTATCTCTGTGGATTAGCTCTGATTTGACTCATGGGGTCTGGGTCTGGATGGGTCTGAATCAATATTGGCACTTCAATGCTTGAATTGTGTCTGTTGATCCGAATGCGAGGGTCTTATCTGCTAATCTGTGCGCTCAGGTGTTTGGAGGGGAGTGTACATCCTCAAGACAAACAAACTGAATGGTTAAGGGAGCTGTTCCTTTTCCATCTTTTTTTCTTAATGTGCAGCATTTTAATAATTTAATAGACTCAACTTTATTTTACCTCAAGTTCTTGGCATTGTCATTTTAGTTACATATTTCCACTCTGAATTAATCTACAGTAAATGTTCACACAGTATTTACCAGTGGGCATTAATAAACATTTAAGGCTGTACACCATTGGTCAATTCCAGTTATAATTAAATCAATTAAAATGTGAATTACCCTCTTGACAAAAGAGGGATTTGTAGTCCTGCAGACAAATATGATCTTATGTTTTGCATTCAGTGGTAGTATGTTTCCTTATTGAGTTTGTAGAGTGGATAGTTTAAAGAGGCCCAGATGTTGGGATGTGTTTGGCCCCACAGTGTGGCAGCTCGATTCAATTCTACTCTCTTCTCTCAATTCTGCTTTAATCTCAGATCACAAAACAGTAAAGCCCCTCAAACGGGCACATTATCACAGTATATGCTGCAGTTGTGTATGTTGTTTTTGATGTCCGAGTTTTATCTGTTAATGCTTTACATGCTAACGTCCAGTCTTTCCCTGTATGGCTGTTCTCCGTTGCTTGGCAAGGCTAATCAGGTAATGTTACGGGGGACTGAGAGCTGCACAACCCCTCATCCCCCCCATCTCCCTCCAACCCGGTTGGCCTTCGCCTGCTCACACTGCGGTGTTGTTTTAAACCGCATTCTTTCGGCGCTGAACTTGGAAAGGTATTAAAGTGGGATTAGGGGCTCCTCTACAATCCAGCGCTTGTGTCATTCACTGGGTTGCTCTCTTTCAAGCCCCCCAATCCCCCCACACACCCGTCTTTCTGTTACCCCCCGCCTCTGCCCTGTTTGATTGTGGCGATCAGTAGGAGTTGAAGTGACTGTGCCTTTCAAAAGGGAAAAAAGGGGTAGGGTTAAATCCCTACTCCACTGCTCCCTGCTAATTCCCCTTGTTCCTCCAAGAAGGATTTACTTCTTCTGCCAGCTTGTGAAAGGCTTTCTCTGCCCATCCGAAAAGTTAGCCGTCGCCTTCCTGCGGAGGTGTGGTTGCTATAGCAGGGGCATCATGCGTGGCTATTCCATCAGAGATCCCGCTGAGAATAGGGAACGGGTCAGGGGGGCAGACGACAGCCAAAAAGTCCGGATTAGGTCCCAGGACAAAGCCAGGACAGGAAGATTCCAGAAGGAACAAATGGGAATTACAGCAGCAAAAATAATACAAAGTGACAGAAAGGGGAAATAGAAAAATAATGGCTTACAAGATTAGAACTTGTGGGTTAAAAGAAGGTGTGAAGAAAAAGGAGAATGAAAATGAATGTTTTCATTTGGATGAGAAGCATCCCGGGAGCTGGGCGGTGTGGAGGTGAGCAGGCGAAACCAAAATGTGTCACAGCTGCTCAATAGGGTCATTTCCTGTTCTTTCTGGGCTTTTGGCCCCAGAGTCTTTGACACAGATTCACATCATTGAATAAACATTTGATTCAGACTGGGTCGAGACAGATTTATTATTCTGTTTGACATGTTCGACAGATCTGGCATGTAACTGGTTAATTTAGCCAGTTCAGATTATAAACACAGTGTCAACCATCATTTAATATGAAAGCTGTGAGTATTTGGATATGTTTAGACAGAAGAAATTCCATGAATATGATGGAATGTGCAAAATCATCTTGTTATTGTTACCCATTCATCTTTTTTTAATGTACTTTACAGATGTTTCACAAGCTCGTATCACAGAACCGTGCTCTACAATGCCAAAAATTACAACCATGCTAATCTCCAGTACTTGCTCAATGCTTGATTTGTGAGGTGAAATAATTCTATTTTCATGTGATTAATGAAATCTGTATGGACATAATTGTTGAAACAATAGGGAGTAACCAAAACAGATCAGGCCATGTGTAAACACACAATAATGAAGGTGTGTTTTTTTTTCTGCTACAGTGTTTCCTTCACACACATTGGAGGAAGGAGCCAGATATCATAAGCTTGGAGATTTGTTGGCATGTCACAGTTTTGTTATAGGATTTTCAGTTTTCCACTGTCAAATAATAATCGTCTTAATGTCCTAAAATAAATAAAGGCTTTTGTACACAACAGATATTGTCTGTTGTTGTGCAATACAAAAATATTTTTTAAAAATTCAAAAATATAACTCTGTTGGGTAAATATAATTTTAACAAAATCCAAAACATTAAAAATTATAACTGCATAAAACCAATAGCAACAACTGGATATAAGCCAGTTTTTTGTGCCAGGTTATAATGACGCCAGTCCCGAAAATGACGAGGCACTTTTGCTACCCTGTGTGACTTTGTATTTTATTTATTCTCATGACAGTTCAATAGCCACTCTGACACGCACAAAACAGCCACAACAAAAAATACCCAGCTATGCAAACTGTACTGAACAGAAATGCAGCTGGCCACAGAACCACGTGTGTCCAATGAGCTTCTATTATCAGAGCTCACATCGCCATCTCACAATAAAATTACCATCACAAAAACCTGCTATATTTACACATATTCATCTAAACTCATATTAACACATATTCATCACTGTCATCCGACCCCAGCCACCATCAACAGAATATGATGATGGCTATTCTCCTACTCTCTCTTTCTCTCAGGGCAAACAATGCTGTAGATGAAATGCAGAGATACACACGAGCACCGGGGCAGCTGTCTTACCAGCCAGACCTAACAAAAGAAACCAGGGCTAATAAATCAGCTTTTAGGGGATGGACAGTGTCACACAACCGCTCTGTCTGTCTGCTTCCTGTAGAGGTGGGCTCCTGCTGAACCTCAGAAGATGAGATAGAGAGGGCAATATCTCTGCCTGTAATGAAACAAAAACAATTTTATCGACACCCTTCAGAGGAAATGAAGGCTGCGGAGGTGGCTGAGGTGTGTTATGTAAAAAGACGTGTGTTGTGGCAAAGACTAGGATTAAAGAGTTTGAATGCGCCTCTGAAGCAACATAGTTTAAATTTTGAAGTTACTGAAGTGTTTTGAAGTTACTTCAGATCAAAAACTATTTAAAGCTGTTTCTTAGGATAATGCAGTGTTATGTATGTTTCATTTTGAAGCACAGAAGGAAAATGGTGAAGTAAAGATTTTTCCTGTCCTATTTCCTGTTTTTTTTTTTGCTGTCTTATTGAAATGTATCATGATGTTGGTATGAGACTTGTGAATTGTCCCAATACTCCTTTTTTAAATAGCCATAGTTTTTTAAACTGCCATAAACCAGATTTGCTACTTGCTTTTCAGGAGTGTTAGTCAACAATGTTAATGGCGTTGTCTTTTTAGAGTGCATTTTATTGGACGAATGAGCAGGTGCAGTATGAGTCATCAGGTTTTTTTTGTATTTCCCAAAGAGTAAATGGCAAGAGACACTAGCATACCGTCACAAAACCTAACTATTTAGATTGTATAGGGTCTTTACTAATGCATCAATTGGTTGTTAAATGATTACAAGGATTTAGGGCTATAATCTCTGACACACTACCAGATATCGTGTGAAAACATCACGCAGATTCTCATATGAACATTGCACCAGTTCGACCCTAAGAAATTGCTTCCTGTTTTAGCAGCATTGTTTGAGTGGCGACGGAGCCTGTCTAATCACTGCAGTGAGTGGGGTAAAGCCAGTGAGCTACGAGCCCACGCTGCTGATTGAGGTTTGCTGGTGCGTTGGGTCGAGAGGTGATCCCGTATTTCCTCCCATTGGGTGTTGCTGAAGCGTTGAGGGGTTATCCCGGCTGCTTTAACAGATGAGGCAGTGTCAAAGCAGAATACTCAGGGGCTCAGCCTCACGCCTCCTGCCCCCTTAATCATAGAACTGTGATGGACAACCAGATGTAAAGACATTCTGTGATTCTGACTGAAGCTTTAGTGCTGTTGCTGTGTTTTAAAAGACCTTGTATGCATTAAATCTATAGCTACATAGCTTTGTTCAGAGAGACAGTAGAACACTCATTTATTGGCATTCTTAGCATTAGGTTTATTTGGCAAACGATCCTGATTTGGTTTAGTTGGTAGTTAGTTTAGTTGGTTGTTGTGTGAACAGCAGAAATCACTTCATGTCTGATTTTTACAAATCCAACATGTGTGATTTGAAAGTGAGTGTTGATGACACAGCCTAAACAATCTGTTTTTATTATTTTTCATTGCAAATGTACAGTGCAGGCAGTTATCTTGGATTGAATTGAATTATAAAAATAAATCCAGAGCAGATCCAAAAGTATTCAGCAGTGTGAACAAACCATAAAGTTTTAAACCGGATTTGCATTATATCTTGTCTGCAGGTGTTTTGTGCACTTGCACTAATCTCTCTCCTTTTGTCTATTTCTCAGGTTGTTTGCCACCAAATGCAGTGGGTGTCTGGAGAAAATTGCCCCCACAGAGTTTGTGATGCGGGCGCTGGAGTGTGTGTATCACCTCAACTGCTTCTGCTGCTGTGTGTGTGACCGGCAGCTGCGGAAAGGCGATGAATTTGTACTGAAGGACGGACAACTGCTTTGCAAAAGTGACTATGAGAGGGAGAAAGATTTGCTTGGATCAGTCAGCCCGGATGACTCCGATTCAGGTATGCCGTCGGGAATGAAAAGGGTACAGGTTACATGAATTAAATAAGATAGACCAGCCCCTATTTTACATACAAACACCAATTCAGTGGCTCTAAAGAAAGACCACAAACTATGCCTGTAGTTCTTTTAAAGAATTTAGCCCATCATCAAAACATATTACATGTATTACATGTAGAAGTCTTAAGGTTACGGGGAGAACAAAATTGTAAGAATCAGGCAAAGGGTGAATTTAATTACAGACTTATTGTTAAATTACTGGTTTGGGTCAAATTACCTTGACTAAAATAAAAGTAAACTTCAGAGAAAAATGTACATTTAGCAGGTTAGAATATAGCCCACGCCAACAGCCCACACAAAATAAACAGTTTTTAAGGGCAGAAGAGCATCTCTGACAGTGAGAAGCCATGCTGTGCTGATGGCAGGATCTGGTGTGGGCAGGTTGAGTTGCTGGAAAGAATTATAGCAGAATTATAGAGTCTCTGTGAGTGACAGCAGGGTCTTTCTCACCCACGTCCTGCGCTGCTTATCGCCCCCTTTGGCTCCTTCCCCTCACTTCACCGTAATGAGGCATCTCACCAAACCTCACTCTTAA
This sequence comes from Yasuhikotakia modesta, assembly GCA_036877545.1. Taxonomy (NCBI): domain Eukaryota; kingdom Metazoa; phylum Chordata; class Actinopteri; order Cypriniformes; family Botiidae; genus Yasuhikotakia; species Yasuhikotakia modesta. The sequence continues at coordinate 90,228 of JBAJNP010000251.1, read as the reverse complement.
CTTCTCCATATGGCTTTCATTTAAACACGCGCATACATGCATGTATGCTCAGGAGATGTCAAGAAATTTGTCAGATTCATCCATTCAACATTCAAAGTGCAAGAAACGGGGCTTTTGTACGCAAGCGTGTGTTTGTGTTCGGAGTCCATGGGGGGCTTGAGACGACCTGAACACAAGGAGTGAACTATAATGGTGAGGTATTCGGTTAGATTGCAGCTCACCACACAACTGGCAGAAAGAGAGATCAGAAACAGATGAGAGAGAGAGAGAGAGAGAGAGAGGGAGGACAGAATCGGTCCATCATGTTTGCATCTCCTGCTGATCACTTGAAAAGGCCGAACCATTTACAGATCTTTATCTCCAGAGATCTTCGCTGCTGATGCCACAAAAGCCACTAGTGCCAAACTGCAGAAGCCCTTAATCTGGAAAAACAGTCATGCTGGGACTCTGCCCATTTGGGTTTTTAACTCTTGAACTGGGCCATGTTATGGAGTTTGGTACCTTTTTTTAATTACTATTATTATTCTATTAAACACAAGCTGATGTGGCTTATTGGAAACCTCCACCCACTGAACAATAAAGCCAATCCCCACTTTGACTATAATAATTACAGTAGTAGAGCCAGAAGCCATTTTGTGAATATGGCACATTAGCTGGACCTACTGAGAGAGATTAGCATGACACAGGGCAGGCTTGATTAACCCGCCTGAGGATCACCTTAGACTAATTGAGACACTTTTTGATTAGTTCATATGAACAAGTATCAAACGGTGTACATTTTGTGATATGAGTAGAGAGATATTGAATTTTACTTTATGGGCTACCTGCTGAAATAAAGCAGTTTAAAGCTGCCTATGCTAGATTTCTGGGTTTAGTTGGTCTCCCAGCTCGGTCAGGCAAATCTGTCTGAAGAATTGTATCTGGTCAGACTGAGAAACCAGCTAAACTTCTTAAACCTCTGCTTGGCCAGGTGAGGAGATCAGTTTAAAACCAATTAAGCCAGCTTGAATAGGCTAGAATGCCAGCTAGACAAGCCTAAACCTGCTAAAACCAACAAACCAGCTTAATATGTGTTAATGTGGTTTAATCAGCAGGTTGATTAGCTTAAATTTTGCCCACATACTTTGATTTGAAGATGTTTTGATGCCCCATTGTTCCTTCATTGTAATCACTGATATGGGTGATGCACACATTTTAATGCACACTTGATGCACACATTTGTGGTTTCGCTATCTATTTCACTTCCTCTGAACATCAGACCTCATTTTCCATATGTACACTACTTTCATAACTTTCCCTCAAACATTGAGGGTTCCTATCAAAGATTTATATAGTGTAAAACAGCCAAAGCTGTATGCTATTAATTCCAAATGACACAACGTCCAATCTAGTGATAAATTCTCATATATCACACCCTTGTAAGTTGGGTTACAGTCTTGCTGTGGATGTGGCCTATTTTTCACTAATAAATCGATAACAGAAGTATTAAAACCACATGTCGTCTTTGGTTATGGATGCACTAGGTCAGAATCTTCTAAAATTGAAAAGAACAAAAACATCTTTTATCAGTATTTTGTCTAAATAGTTAGAGAGTTACTGATTCCTGTGAATGATGGATCTCTCTCTAGAGAAGAGCGAAGATGAGGAGCTGGATATTAAACCAGAGAAGGGCTCTGGGGGGAATGGGAAAGGAGATGATGGGAAAGACCCCAGAAGACCCAAACGACCACGGACCATCCTCACCACACAGCAGAGACGTGCCTTTAAAGCATCATTTGAGGTGTCTTCAAAACCCTGCCGAAAGGTGAGTTCTTCATCCAGAGGAACAGTGTAAATATTTACTGTACCTTCTTATGGACAAGAACCTATAGATAAAGTCAAGATTTATGGTCAGGTTTCTACATCTTTGTAACATAGACTTACACACCACACACACTTACTAACAACACAGTTTCTTTTTCATCTAGGTAAGAGAGACGCTGGCTGCAGAAACCGGTCTGAGTGTGCGTGTGGTTCAAGTGTGGTTCCAGAACCAAAGAGCTAAGGTAAGTCTAGACCCAGTGCACTACCTTGTTAATTATCCAGTATTATCCAAACTTGCAAATTTGATAATGTATGTCCAAGAACCAGATAACGCAACAATTTGCAAATAATCCTCCAACAACTCGCTAAACTCTTTGTGAGCGCTGCCAAAAGGAAAGAGCGAGAGAGTCTAGAGACAGCAAATCTCAGTCCCTATCTGCCTTAAGCTTAACCTCTCGACGCATTCCACAAAAAACTCCCCAAAAGTTCGGGAGAGATGTGTCCACATCCATCCTGCTCTTACGTTAGCATTTGAAACCCACCTAAGAGTCCTGATTTTATCTTCAAAAGGCTGTAGATAATATAATGCTGCCAGATCAAGCTGTGTAGTTCAAGCTGAGGTGAACAACAAGGAGCATCTCTTTTAGATAGCAAAGAGCTGGTTCTGGGAGTCACAAAGTTTTCTGATTGTGGTTTTATCATTATTTTTTCAGATGAAGAAGTTGGCGCGGAGACAGCAGCAGCAACAGGAGCAGCAGAACTCCCAAAGGCTGGGCCAAGGTAAAATGTCCTAATGTGAACCAGAAGGTTGCACATTTGTCAGAAGCTCTTATACTGTGACCTAGACATGATACCTAGGCAAAATGCGATAAGGCAACCATTTGCCTGTCCACATGTGACATATTTATGACCAATCAAAACATAATTGATGCGTCATGTTCAGTAAATTGGCTGTGGATTTTTGCACCATGAATGTTTCACAGTTGGCAGAGCTGCCCAGCACAATGGTGCAGATATAGAAACCAAGCAATTCTTTATTGTGTCTTGTCTACAAACAGTTAAAAAATGAATGCTAATTAACATAAATACCATGTATATGGTATACCATATGTTATGGTATTGTATAACCAATGGGTGATGGGACTCATCTTGCAGAAGATGTTCTCCAGCTTCAGTGTTTAAAGAATATTAAGTCGCCACATCTGGTGTTCAAGATGTTACACTTTGCAGCGTGAGCCATGTCCATCCTCCCAAAAACAGGGCGAGCGGCCTAGATGCTGACCCCTGTTCACTGTAGATTAGGTAGAAAAACGAGTGCAGCCCTTGTGTGAGGGAGGAAGTGTGGAGGTGGATGAATTAATTTACAGCCTAAGCGCATTGAAGTTGCCTCTACTTTGACCGATCCACCCACCCTGTTCCCTCCTTTGCTGGAAGCAACCCAGCATCCCAGCTTCAGCAAGCGGTTGTCTCAAGTTGCTATGCAGCCAGGCATAGGACAAGTCATTGTGTGTGATCTTTACTTTGTGTCTTGGCACTTAAAGGATCTGTTACAAAGCTCTTCAGGTTTTCATGGCAATCTGCTACAAGTCATGCATGGTGACATTCTATTTATATTACAGTTTTTCACCATCAACACCATCTTATTGACTTTGTAATTAAGTTAAGGGGACTGCCATCCAAAAATGTTGTCATTATTTTGTCACCCTGTCATCATTCTGATCCCATGTCTTTGTCTTGTTCATAGAACACACAACAATACGTTTAGAAAAGGTTGCCAAGTTGCTCATTTTCATAAACTGAAAGTGGATGGGGACCAGGGTTCACAATTACTATTCCTTCACATTAAATTATTATTTTTTTTAAATCACTTTGACATTTACCTTGATGGTGCTTTGAGGAAGTCATACAGATAAAAAATAAAAATCTGAATTTTCATTTTTGGGTAAACTGTCTCTTTAATTTTTCATTCATTTTTCATTGAAGCGTTGAAGAGCCAATACATCAAGCAGCGCCTTTTTGACAGTTAAAATGTTGTTGAGAGGATCCAACTGAGCTTCTGTAACAGATGAGTTTGGATGAGACCGTCTGGAAAACAGAAACGTGAGGAATATTATTCCAAGCAGTACGGAGGAGGACAAATGTTTCCTTTACAGCTCAAGAGCTTTAATTCCTGGACAAATATTTGTTGTAAGGCAGTGGAATCCATTCCTCCATCATTCATATTTATTTCTGCACTCTGCATTTGCTGTAAAGCAGTTTTCTCTAGAGATTAAGTTTGCATATCAGAGGCTATATTTTACAGAGGCTACAATAGGACATGTTAGAAGACACCTAATCGCAATTGTTGGGGAAAGTTACATTTAAATGACATTATTCTGGATGTGTGTGGACAGTAATGTTGCTTGCAAATAAATGTAAGACACTGCATTTCAAATTAGCACATTTTAAAACCTTAAAAAAACAAATGTAAGGGCAGGTATTTTTGTTGTATGAGACAAGAGCCAGTCAACCTGTCTTTATATTTTATACATTTGTTAAGGTCTTTAATTGACTTTTTATTGCTGAACAGACCCTCTTGTGCTGGTTCTCCTGTAAAGCCATAATACAGTAGATCGTTGAATCATCTCCAGTGGTAAACCGCTAGTAATAATACTGTTATTTTATAGACCTATGTTGGACTATTCTTACAATGCATTCATTTATGAAGCTCGCAAACTCTGCTGTGTAGAGCAAAAATAAAAAAGCTGTCTCACTATCAAAAATCAGAAAGTTTTTCTTTGTTTGGTTCAGCACTTTTGTGCCCTTTGACTCCATCACATTTAATGGGATAATTTAAGTTCTTCAGACAGATAGAGATCTATCTTCGGCCATGAACCCTACCCTCATGAACCAACAGAAAATGTTTTCTCTAAGAAAAGAAGAGAAGTGATGAAAAGAAGTGATGATGACACTGGAGAAGGACGTCTAGGTGTAGATAACTTGTGTGGTGGTCTGAAACACTTGTGAATTCAGACTCCCTTATGGGAAATGTAATTATGGTGGTTTTAAGGAGCCCATGATGTCATTAATCATGGATTTGAGCTGCAATATGTCATCAAATGGAGCCCAACAGTGATGTCACATGCCTCTCCTTTAGTGTCTGAAAAGAGATTTCAACATTTAACAACACTCAACAACAACCAAGCTATGTTCAGATTTGCCATAATACCAACCACTTTCCCTCAAGACTAATCTATATGTGAGCTATGTTATTTACATACATTTTGTGTATAAACTAAACAACAATTGTTTAACTCAGATAACAGTTTTCTCATTTGTTTCCACTTTAATTAGTTGGAGAAAAACTATGGAGAAACATTAGAGACAAAGGTGGTTCCTGAATGCAACATAGCTGAGAACTCCATAAGGCCCTCTAAGCTATGCATTAACAATGTCGGAGAAATAACATTTTCCCCATGGGACTGTAACAAATTTACAGAACAGCTTAAAACTCTTTTTTTTCTCTTCTCAATTATTTTAAAAATAGTTTTTTTTTTGCAAAAGAAACTTGATATAAGCACTGTGCTATTTACGTGTACGGTGTCATTTCAGTGTGGTGAAGTTCAACATCAAATGTCTCTGCATCAAAATAGAAGATGTAATGGAAACTTGTGGAACCCTGTAGAAATGAATTGCAGACATCTTTTTGCAAGAGCTCACCACTGAAAGCCAGAGTACTGAGATGGTGGGCTCCAGACTAGAAGCCACAAGTCATTCCTAGCCCTCAGCATTGTGTATGACTCATGCAGTGCTGCCCTTTAGGGCTGGTGTCACAGCACAGCGTATTTCTTGCTACAGAATGAGAGTGTTTCTTGTTTGTTGGTTTTTCATGCAATTCAGCTTGATTTCGAGGGCAGATACCAAACCAAGCCTTGATTTTTGGAGAAATACAATATCCTTGTCGAAGGAACAATTCTTACTAAACGAAGCATTAATGTTTTAGATTATGTACAGTTGTTTAACTAACTGTAGACTTCGGTTTGAAAAGATGAAGTCAGTCAACCAATCATAGGAATGTCCCAAAGTACTGTAAAACCTCAATCCAAGCTTTTGAGTTGATCATCTTTTGTTCTTTTTCCAGAGGTGATGTCCAATAGGATGGAGGGCATGATGAACTCCTACACACCACTGGCTCCAGCCCAGCAACAGATGGTTGCCATGGAGAATGGTTACAGCACCGATCCTTTCCAGCAGGGCCTCACCCCTCCTCAAATGCCTGGTGACCACATGAACCCATATGGTGAGCATCAACTCAAGAGTTCATAGCCTCCTCCAGAACTTTGTCTTGTTTGCTCCCTGAAGCTGGGGCATGTTTTGGACCACAAGGTTTAGGCATCGCTCACAGAATGCAACCATACCACCCTTCCTTCCTTATGAGATTACACAAAGGGCCACCACTTTATTTTGAAGTTTTCCTTCTAAATGAATTCAATATGTTTCAAAACCATATCCACTCCATCCACGGTTCCCAGAGCTTCCCGTTTGCTTTCTTCACTCTGTGTGTGTGTAGGGATTAATAATATAGCTTGTTATGTTATGTGACACTGTCTGTTGGTTGTTTTGTGAAAAGCCAAACGACGATATGCGGTGCGGCATGTAAAAACAACAATGGTTAACCATGATGGCTGACACCCAAAGCATTATGGGAAAAAAATCCACAGTCTGTGAGCAAAACAACACAACACAATGAGCAAACCAGCAATTGCATGGAGATCTAGCCTCGTGAGCATTTGTCAAAATTGGGTATAAGGATCGGGTAAGAAGCGAGCAATAATTCCTCAGCCGCTACTTTAAGAGTGAAGCAGCAGAACTCTCATAGCCAACATTCTCAATATTATTGACATTAACTTAAAGCATTAGTCACATAAATCTGGAGACATTGGTCACAGCCAACCTCAGAACAGGTCCCAGGTGTCTTGTCATTCATTCCCTCTGAATGGCAAGGCCCAAATCCCCGGCCTCATCACGCTCTCCAGCTTGGGTTTTATGGGAGAACAGCAGGGACAGACAACATTGCCAGCTCATTAAAAAACCATAGCCCATCAACCTGTCAGTGTCTTGCGGAATGGTGTCATTAAGTACTGGAAAGCGCATTACAGCTAACTGTGCCCACAAGGAAAATGACAGAGCGGGAAGATTAAGAAGTAAACATTTACTATTAGTTCAATTGTTAGCAGGAATCCATTTGGTTTAACAGTACCTGATTGTCAACTGACGTCCTTTTGTAATTTGTGCTCACAATCAAATACATAAGCTGTGTGGTTATACGTTTTGCCCGACGCTTTACAGACTAGCAAAAGCAAACCTATTATGCAAAGCAACAATGTGTTCATAGTATTTTTTTTGATAAGATGTGCTTTGTCTAGAAAGCAAACCTTGTAACCTTGGAGTTGCTAATTCTTTACTAGTTCTTTACTAGTTGAGCTACAGAAACCCATTTTTACCTATAAACTGAGTTCATATATGCAAGACAATAAAGATTCGCTTTGAATGTAATTCTTTCAAATATTTTCTTTGCCACAGGAAATGACTCGATATTCCACGACATTGACAGTGACACTTCATTGACCAGCCTCAGTGACTGCTTCATGGCCTCGTCCGAGGTGGGCTCCATGCAGGCACGGGTGGGAAACCCCATCGACCGACTCTATTCCATGCAGAGCTCCTACTTTGCTTCATGAAATCCTATATAGACAATGAAGGCAAAAGTGGGTCACTCACTGCAGTCTCCTCAACACCCACCGTCTATCCAGGAAAAATAACAGAATCCTCAGCAAACATCTAAGACAGGACTTAGACAAGCAAAACACAGAAAAGACAAGTGAACTTGAGGACCGGTCGCCCTCTTTTTCTGCAGTGAAGAGCCAGCTCAGGATGCCCGGGCACCTGAGGCTGTCAGGTTTTTTCTAGTTACTTGTAGATTATTTGTACATGTCTTTCTCAAAAGTAGCATTTCACCTTATCTTCATCGGGAAAAAAGACTATTGATGTACAGTCACTGAAGCATCAAATGTCTGCTCAGAAGCGGTCGCCTGGAGGTGCAGAGGACCAAGACACGATGCTCATAGTGCATGAATCCATATCCTTGTGATTTTGTATGTTAAAAAAAAATTAGAAAAATCTTGTGTTGCTCAGATGTTGGAATGTGATGTTTGGACTGATTTCCTCCTTTCATTGTGTTCACCATTACATTTCTATCACTTAAATAGTTTAGCCCTCTGAAAGACAGTGTAGAGAAGCTTAGAGGGGGATATATGTATAGTGTATCTGCGTTTGTAGGGGTGTGTGTGTGTGCGCGCTGCAGTCTCCTGTGACTGGTGTTGAACGAGTGTGTGTATGTGTGTGTGTTGTGCGTATATTTGAAAGCCGGTAGGGTACTGTCATTGTAAGCTTGAACCATGTGTATATATATACTTTTCCTAAACAAATCATTTGTGCATGTTAAAAATGGAGATCATTCTATTTATTTAACTAAAACATGCTTTTGAAGGTACTTAAACTGAAAAGCTTTATTTAAAAAGGAGAAAATCAAGTGAATGACATTAATTTCTCAACACATTTGTATGTCCTTTAATTATGAGATACAGTGTATTCATATTCCAGCCATGGAATAAGCAAATCAGCAAAAATGTGCTATTTATTTGTTACAGCCCTGACATTGTCAAAAATGCATTTCCAAATGAGAACACTGCTAAATTGCCAAAGTCTGTTGGTACAATGAATAAAGTTTTTTTCTCCTTTACTTTTTAGTTTCATCAGCCCTTTTTGAGTAATCTTATGTTTATCATAAGTGTGTTTTTTACACGAATTAATTTGAATAATTTTACTCTGATTAATATTCATTATTTAAATTTAGAAATATTTTTTAGCATCGTATGGAATAATTTAGAATAAAGTAAAAGGAAACAACCTTTTATCCTGTGACGGTTACACCTTAAATGTACACTTTAATTTTGGGTTAGATTTCTAAGCAGCTCAATGCAGCAAAACGTAACTAATCTTCTGTATCTTAATTATCATGAAATCATTAAAAAATATTCATTATAATTGGAAAAAAGACACAACTAAAAGATAAAACTATCAACAAAGAAACAAAAAAAACATAATGGTTTGCACACATTTTTAAGGCATTTTCCATCTGTCATGCATAATTGTCAAAACCCAGAGTGGAAGTTTTCTATGAAGTCAATATGTTTACCGGAGGATATAATGTCCCTCCTAACAACAATGGGTTTTGAGTTACAGGCGATGAGAACAAAGCTTTGTGTGCATGAATCACACATGTGCTCTGCTGTCACACAAGCACACATCACATGCCACACACACTGAGCTCATGTGTGCATGTTGGTACAGCAACTCAACTCTCTTAGGCCGTAAATTAATCCAACTAGTTTCAGAAGCTTCAGCAGGCAGAGGCCTGAGGCCACATCCAGTGGTGTGTCGGCTCTACCAGCACCGCAGCAGGTCCTCTCTGATGATCAGGTGGAGGTGTATCGCTCCTCTTATCTCCCTCTCATCTGCCACCACAGGTGTTAGTAGGTGTGGCTGTTCCAGTCTCTGTCAGAGCAAGTTTTATCATCAGATCTGCTGCAGGAACTCTGCCAAGCCTGGATCTACAGTGACACGGCAAAACCTCATATGCAAAGCTGCGGGGAAATGGGTGGCACTCGGTTTGACCCATTGACCTTTGCATGGCTTCCTCTAAAGGTGCATTTCTGTCATTCCATTGATTTGGACCACCCATTTCTGTTGACGCATTTGCATTTCAATCAGGACCTTTACTTACGTATGCATCTGTGCTGAGGTAGTTTTTAAAGGAACAGTTAACCCCCAAATGACAATTCTGGCATTGTTTACTCACCCTCGTTTCAATCTCCCGTGAGGCTCTCTCAGAGGAATATCTGATTGGGTGGGTTCAGTACAGTAGCAGTACATTGTGATTCCACCACAAGTGTCAGCAGGAAAGTATGTAGAGCACGCTGAAAATTTACCACATACTCTGATCACACTCCCATGGTTTTCCAAATGTGATATATAAGCAATTTTACAGTAAAATTGTGCCAGTTGCCATGACGTTTTAAAATGGCGATTATAATTTTAGGTGAACTGTCCCTTGAAAATATCATTTGTTTCATTATACAAACTGCATCTTATATATACTGAAGCTTTTATATTATTATGAAGCTTTAGTGTACTGGATCGTTGACATTCAGAAAACGTTTGGACCGCAAGTACCGTCATGATTTATGTCATGATTTATGTCATGATTTATGTCATGATTTATGATTCGTCATCAATTATTTAGCGGTTAAAATCACATTGGACATGATAATGTTCTCACAACATAGCAAAGGCATGTTTACGTGAGTGGTTTGACTGAGTGACGCCATAGCTGGGTGGAATATATTGTTTAATTGGCAGTTTATTAAAATAAGCAGCTAGGTGTGGCAAACAGTAGGTGTTTCTATTAGGAAAAAACTACAAACTTTGTTTGTAGGCTGTTGTTGTTTCTATTCACTGCAATAAATGCAATTGCAATATGGAGCTTTACAGGGTTTCTACAATAACTTTTATTTTTAATTGGTTTCAAAGTAGACGAAATGTTACCGTAACCTGATGTCATGCTGACCTGAACCAAATTATAAACATGCTCTGGGTATTTTCAGTTCTTTCATTTTTCATGTGATGGTGTCTTATTAGATCATTTTAATTGTTCTTCTTTTACAATGATTTAGGCATCCTTTGATTAAGTTTAATTAGATACTCATGGGATGTCTCCAGCCTGCAAAGACATATTAAGTGTGTTATAGAGTTTCTTACTGTGGTGGGGTCGCTTCACTATTGGGGCCCTTAGGAAAACGATTAAAAGAAAATAAGTGCAGCTTTAACAATGTTCTGAGAGGAAGTTATTCTGAGACACCTTCCAGCACATTAGTTGCTACCTTATTTCTTGAAAAGTTGCTAAACTGGTTGCTAGGGAGGCTGGAAAGTTTGGTGTGACATGGACTCGGATATTGGTTTAGAAATACTTGTCTGTGCCAGCATTATACATAATTAAGTATGTTTCATTGCAGTGATTAAATTAATTTAATTAAAAATGACTTTAAATTACTCCATATTTACTTTACATTACTCCATATTTATTTTACAAGCAATATCACACAAGAAAGTGTGTTACTGCAGTTGGGTGCCACAGGTAATCACAGCCTGCTGAAATTCAATACAACAGATATTATAAGAGATATTATATTATACAGAACTAATCACTTCTGTTGTGACACAAACAGTAAAATGTTTATTTTATGTAGTTCTGCTATAATATAAGCACTTTTGGAAAAACCTGACCAAAAAATCACAAGACTGAAACAAGACATTGATTAATAGTATGCATAAACCAAAACGTGGAGGCTATAATGCAAAATGTGACTGTGTTTTATCAGACCTCACATTTCTTTATCTTTGCATATCACATAATGACATTTGAACCCAGCATTTCCCCACAAAGACCCATATTGTCACAGGTAACTGCTAAGAAGCGTGGGCCACCCTCTAATCAGAAACACAACACCACTGCACTCATATGTCACAAATTAGAGTGTAGCTAATTGTGTCCAAACAGAGAGTGAACCGAGGTGAATACAGCTCTGTGTCAGCAACGAATGACTGACCAGAGAGCTTCAATCCATAGCGCTCCCCCGTTTACTTGAGATAGGACAAACGGGGTGGCCCGAGAAGACAAACATCTCTCCTGTAATCTGAGCAAAGACACGCACACATACACAGACGTCAGTCGTTCAGCCAGTGAAGTTTTCACACATTCTCTCTTCAGCAGGTCTGGCTCCACATAGGAAATTAGCCTTGTGACAATATTTTCCTTAGATTAACTCATTGCCTCACTTTCAATGTGTGAGACAGTCATGTGTCTATCTCACCTTTAAACCCCTCACTCCCTCCCCACCCCCCTTATGCTGTTCTCTTCAAAATCCAGGCTATGAGAAAGCTTTATCCTTTAGTTTGTTTGTTTAACATTAAATGAATTAATCCATAAACTCTCGTTTGGTAGCCTCTTAAGGGATTCTGGTGTAAATTTAAGGGTAATCATATTTAAATCATTTTTCTATCAACACATGGGTATGTTCTATAATTTACCTTGTGTTGTTCTTATATTGGCCCACAGGTGCACAACACAACAAAATACACTATGTGTGCTTCCACTGGGAAATAACAGAGAATGGCTGCTCTCATCAAAGTAAGTTCTGTAAAATCTGTTTTTGACTTTGAAGGTCACAATTTATTTTCTTGATGTATGCAGGTGTAATAGATAAACAGCTTACATTCATAATGCTTCTTAGCACATATAAATGAATAGACTGTCACTTTAACAATTTGCACAGACTCAGTTTTGGGGTGAAGTATCCCTTTAAAAACATTCCCACAATCCATCAGTGTGTTTACTTCCATCTTCTTTTGTCATGTGGAGATTTTGTTTTTCCCTCTTCAGTTTCACATCCTTTAATTATAATTTATTCCTCCCTCAGCTTATATATTTTCATCATTGTTTGGCCATCCTTCAATTACCAAAGGCATTGCAAAACCACATGTTCTCTGAATCAATTAATTCCAGACTGGGTCAGATAGGCAGAGTCTCTCTGAGTTTGGCTAAGCCGGCTCTAATGCTCTGAGGTCAGAGCCAGTCCAAACCAGCAGCAGATGAGAGAGTTTTGGTCTGGAATTGTAGCTGCCTAGAATTCACAATGTGTGAAGGCACCATCCAGCATCTAACAGGTTCCTGAGAGAAGCTCTACTCTCACAGAGGTGTGAAGGGTTAACCTTCATCATACAGATGGTCTCTAGAAGGTTATGACCAGTCAAGTGAGAAAGGTCATGGAAGCCATCTAAACACCTAATAGCTCAAGGGCTTCTCTGTCCCTCTGCTGATCCTCACTCTGGGATATAGTATCAGTGATTTTTGGCTGGTATCAGTGGTTTCTCTTGGCATCCATTTAAATCTGTTCTCAAGGGTCTTGCTGTAGAAAATGGCAACAGTGACTCGATTGAATTGCTTTTGTTATTAGCTTTAATTGGTACATGGTGGAGGTTTTGGAGTGGCTGATTTTAATGTAGGAACAGGACACTGAGGTCAAAGGTCAGGGAAACTCTGCCCATGACCTTAAAGGCTAACGCTTGCTTGCACCATTACCTTCTCCTTGAGTAACCATCACTAATTCCTGATCCCTGCTGGTTTCTTATCAGTGTTTCCCACAGAACGTGGGTGTTAGTTTTAGATGTCTGTGATAACTCTGTGCTATTGGTGGATTGAGTTTATAGGGTTCGATCTCAGAGCATGTTGTTCCTCTCGTTTTCAGGTCTAATTAGAATTTTAGGGACAGCATTGAAATGTTGTGATATAATGCATGATGACAAATGAGTTTCTATTTCATTTAAGATATTATAATATTGCTCAAAATTAAAAATGTTTATATGCTTATTAGCCTTTTACAAAAAAAATGGATTGAATTGTTAGTATATTAAACAAGCTGTTTTTTTTTTTCATTTTATGATAAAGATTTTTGTTCAGGTGATTGTGAAACCTCTACCATAGGTCATATTAAAATCAAGAGATGTCATTTACCCCATCATAACCCTGTCATGTTCTCATGAACCTCAGACCCTTGACAATTGCACTGTATTCTTTGAAACCATCACCATTATTCTCTCCTGGACTGGATTATTTAACATCACATGAGCTGTAATTAAAAACCTGGACAGTTTTATTATAAAATAACATGTTATTTCACCTGGGCAAATATTCCTATAGAGAATCTTTAGCTGGTTTCACAGAAATTTAATTATGTGTTCGAGGGACAACATAAAAGTCATTATTTACATGCCACTTAAGTGAAACGAAAGATAATTATTATGTGGTGCACACTGTAGACATACAGTGTAATCTGATAGCCGTCTGTCAACCTGCCCGACATTAAATGCAGGAGCTAAATTTGTCAATGAACCCTTTTCAGATATAACAGTATGTGACAATAGCAGGGCTCTGGCAAAAGCATGTATAAAGGATCAGATTACCCGAGAGGTTTACAAATACATTCTTTCTATATAAATACAAGCTTTCTATCTGCAATGTTTTTTAGCTTGCATTCATAATGTTCATTTGCATGTATACTGTAAATTTATGTGAAATTCAATATATTGAATAGCTAAAGCAAGATGCTTGTGTTACAAAACTTTACACTTAAGAGTGCAATACCTGGACCACTGGTTTAACCAATAACACTGAACAGAGAATCAGCACTATAGTGTTTAATCTCAGATATTCTCCACACACAGCACCAACCATCCTGTAAATCAAGAAGATTCACAATAAATATTCACGTCAACAGCCAATGAATGAGCTGGAGAGAAGCTCATTCATTGGTTGAATTTATTTATTGTGGAGTTTTTATATAACCAATAAGAGCCTCATTATGTACTGCACTCATAAAGCCAGTGCTGTTTTGTGAGGCTTAAATAAGCTCTCCAAACGTCGTCCTGGTTGGAGTTTTTATTGATGATGTTACGCAGTCAGGGTGAAAATAGACTGGGTTATTAAGCTGTACATTATTAAGCTCTTACTTTTTAACCTTGCTTAATAATGACCTTTACCGAGTGCATGCCTATTCCTAGAATGCTTGTATATATTATATACATAAGTTTTGGAATTTATGGCTGAAAGGGAAAATGTTATTGTAGTTGAAATTCAAAGAATCTAGAATTGTTCCTATTAGTTTTGTATTGTATACTGTATTTGAGATATAAGTAAAGGAGCTTTGAGTTCCCAATCACGTTCCCTTTGAGCAATCACGTTCCCTCAGATGTATTACATTCAATTGCTATAAAAATATATGAGACTTAAATGAAACATTTGTTGACATACAGCAAAAAGCTTGAAAATTAATGTACTGTAGATAGTGTAGTTCAATTTATTTGGTCTTGCATGAATTTGATGAGAAATTGATGAGAAATGTTTGCGCTCAGCTTGAAAAAATGATGTTTTTCTCAATAATTGCAAACTCTAGTCCCTGTCTGAGTGATCTGAAGAGACGTGAGAATTTCAGGGCAGTCGTTCTTAAGAGATAAATCTGATGAGCATCTATTTGATCTATGAGTTTTTAATGAGATTTCTTTTTTGTTTGTTATAGGAAGACCGTGTGGACATTGACACACTTGGAGTCAATTCAGCACTTTTTCAAAGGCTGGAGTTATTCTTCCACTTTTACCGCATCGATAGTCACATGACCAAGTACTGGGAGCAGTATTCCCAATGAGAGGACCTCTGGGCAATGTTCAGAGCAGACAGTGAACACGATTAACTCCACACAATCAATGCAAAACAATGAATCTGCCAAAATCCAATGTGCTGACTTCTCAATTATTTAAGCTCTCATGCTTTCCCTATGGAGCTATGCTTAGCCTCCACCTCTTTGGCTGGGCTATTAAATGCTTTTTTAACCGTGTTGGCTTGGGGACTAGTGTGGCAGGCTGACCCAGGGTGATTGACCTGATAATAACTTGTTTTCACAGGGTGAAAAACAGAGGGCTCTAACATGTCACCGCTTGACCTGGGCTGACCTCCAGTGAGATATTATAGGGTCAACGTCTGTGTCAGGTCATCAGTGCAATTATGTTGCTTTCATGTTGGTGTGACTGTGTTTTGTGATACAGGGAAGAGAACCTAAATGTTGTTGACTCAAAGAGTTTTCTTTTACATTACTGTCTTTGATCAGTTGTCAACTTAAGCTTCTTACCATATTTATGAGTTTCCAACTTGTATAATTCAAAATTACAAATTAGAAACTTGACAAAAGTTCTGACCTGTCCACTGTAACATCACATAAAAGAAATAAACAATATTTACATCTACACATATTGTTACATTGCCACACCACACATTTTAGCAGATAGCTAGCATTCTTTCTCTGTTCACAGACATTTTGCAAGAGTATCTAGAGGTGAACTTATATGTTTATACTGATTATATTTTGCTGACATGATCAATCAAAAGACAAGAATCCATTTTGCAGTGAAGACTGTTGCATAGAAACAAAAAATTTCTAAATCTGAGGTAGTGAACAGCTCCCCCAATAGATTCTCTGATGGTCCCCTCAATGTCTTTGATGGGTTTGGATCTGATTTTGTCAGGTATTGTCTAGTGCATTGAGATACCTGCTGTGGTGATGTCACTGGGTCACTTTCTGTTTCAGGCGCTTTATAGGATTTTGCCTGTGGGTTCCTAAAACTCTAATAATGTCAATCACTGAGGCAGATCTGGATCATTGTCATCGTACTAATGTAAGAATCATTCATCACTTCCTGACCCTTTAAGACCCTGACATTTTATGATGAATGGATAAACATATCCACCTCCAGATTGCTATGCCTGCTTGACCCGGCTGAATGTTTTTTGGCAGATGTGTTATACATTCTCCAAAGGTCTCAAATAAACCATAAAATTACAGAGACCACTTTTCACTTGTTTTTCTCAAGTTATAGATTTGCAGTGTCTTCTCTAAAATGCCACAGTTAATAATTAACTATCAGAGCGTTTGTAAGGAACGGTCTTTTACGATGGGTCAGACTGGTAAGGTTAATTGTTAGATTTACTGGCAACCATTTTTTCTTAGGGCTTTATAGAGATGGATTTTTAAACTAACTGCTTTGAGCTAATAGATGGAGTCTAACTGATCTTTATGGTTTATTATTTAATTCAAAATATGTAATTTTGGAATAATTTTGGAATGTTCTGACTATTGTTTCTTTAATATTCATCACAAAACAAAATTTGAATAAGAGACTGATTTGCCATTATTTAGCTGTTTACCAAATTAGTAAATTACCATATAATATAATTTAAGATACAATTATTTGAGTGCATCTTAAAACGAAACCACAACGTGCATGCTGTATGCCTTTACACACAGAAGATTGTTTTAGTGACTGCAGTTCAATTTCATTTTATTAAATAATTGCACATTGTTTTTTTCTTCTAGAGATTGGTATTATAGCTCTGGGGACTTAATGTTGTTATCAGTTGTGTTTAATTAAATAGACAACTTTGTCCTTAAAACTTTGTTCATTAAATAGACCAAGATGTTTCTCCTAAAATTGCTTAGAAAAATAGAAAAAAGTGTAAATGAGATATTTGTTGAAATGTATTGTGTATACATTTGTTGAAATGTATGTATAGTTTGCATGAAAGTTTAAAATTAAAAGATTAGATTTAAAAAGATCAGAATCTATATTGCATAGAGTTCATAGAACCATGAATTACTGTTTATTCTTTACTTACAAAAACACTAAAAGAAACATACATTTCTTTAAAGATGTTTGAAAAAAAATGTTTAAAGATGTAAATTATATCTTTGTTATTTTATGTTTTGTGCTTCTATTAATGTTTTCAGTTATTGTTAGTTAATGATAGTTATTTCAGTTATTGTTAGTTTCATTTTAACATTGTATTTTATTTACCAGTCAGCAGAACAGTAACTAAGCTGACGACCACCCCCAACGTTCCTCCATTCACACACACGCACACACACACACGCACACACACACATCCCACCACACCCACCTATTCACACTGTAACTAGCCTGAGTGATTAAAGCACAGAGGCTCAGTGTTTCTGGTGGAGGCTGAGGAGTGTGTGGCTGCCATCACCCGTGGCCAGGCTGTGCTCTCCACCCCAGCCCTGTGTAAGCACGTCCGCCAGCTCACGTGTTGACATGATAAGCAGAGCCTTCATCCGGCTGTGGCACTAAGAGTGCGTGTCAGTCTGTGTTTGCGTTGACGTACAAGTGTGTGTATATGCAGTGTGCACGTGTGAGGACGTTTCGTGTTTCGAAGGTTCAACGAAAGCTGAATCTGCATTCAAGTAGCCGGGCCGTAAAGGACGGTCTCTGTTGGGCTGCGTGGTCTTCCCTTCCCCACGCTCCCCCTTCATTTGTCATCGGCAACAGGGTACCCCATCCACCACCCCCCCACCCAGTGCCACCATGCACTTCCTCTGCTGAAAAAGCCAAGTTGACATGCTTACATTGAGCACCAGCCACCCAGAGCTGCCAGGATGAATGGCACTTATGTTAAATTGCCCCTTGATGCCTGTATTTCACATTTAGCTTAATGTAAGTTTGATGATTCAGGCTTCACTAAACTTTATTTTATGAATGTATGCGATTTTATGGATTTCCTGAACGCCGTGTGAGGATTTGTTAATGAGCAGAGCAGCCAAAAAGCGTAACACTTTCTCAGCTTAGTAAAAATTTATAGATCTACCAAATGAAATTGACAGTAGCATTCTAGGTCTGCTTTATAGTCATGAACTGTTCATTTTCCCTAAACTTAGATTCAGCGTAACATAAGCCACCATCGAAGTTATAAATCAATCTAGTGTAGAAAGACTTTTCCACAGCTTCCAACCATCAGCAGAAACTGCAACCAAAACTGACACAGGAGAGCCGTATTCAAAATCATTACAACAGATTGTTATTGCCCTAAATCCATACTGTGATCCACTTGGCAGCTGCTATCAACCTTGAACGGTACTGATACGCCAGGATTGCAAAGCAGAAACTAATACTATGACAAAAGCCTTCAGGAGCATGTTGAAGAAACCAGGCAGAATCAGCAAGCCCTGACAGAGAATTGAATTGTAAGCCATGCTGGAATGAGACATTGGTCGCCTGGAGCCAAAGACAGCTGCCCACAAACTGCTTGCCTGGTGGCTGGGCGCTTGAAAGAAGCTGCAGGTTGGTTCTTGTCTTTTGATGCCTGTGGGAACACTGAGTTCTCTCTCAAACACATGATCACAGAGGCCTGTGTGTCTGCAGAAGGACTTCTCTGTTTGGTAGGTAATGGTAGTAATAATATTGCATGGATTGGCAGTGGCTCATAACAGAAGGTGTAACCTGTAGCTAAACGGGCCATTTAAATTTTGCATCTTACATTGTGGAACAATTAGTCTCCATCTTAGCACAAAAACCGCCCACAGTTCATTTGCTGATCATCTAATGCATCACACAAAGCCTGTAGGTGCTTTCTTCTGCACTGTAAACACTGTAAACAAAACAAATTGTGTTTGGTTACTTTAAACATCTTGGTCACATGCAGTAGGCAGTAAGTGGGTGCTTTACAAAATGTGGGCAGTTCAAAATCAAAGATTATTTGGTCATTTTCTCAAAAATCTGGCTAAAAAGGTCTTTATTTCTTCAGGTTATTTCGGTAAAAGGTAAAGCACTTTTAGGAAGAAAAGCACTTTTAGGGATATCTTCTCTATCCTCTTTGTATAAAAACATAACCACCGCCCTCACAGGAGGGGCTGTACAGAGAATGGCATAATTGCAGGGCAACAGCTATTGAAACAGAGTTCTATTAATAGACCATTGCTTAGTTTAATGCAATTATGTGCTGAAAATTTAGAGTACTTTTCTGCCTCTATTTCTCTGAACAGGTGACAGACGTCTTTAGTGTTTATGACACAGTTTGCCCCTCCAGATGATGTTATGTGGTCCTAATTGAGTTAATGAGTGATGCCCAGAGAGTAACTGTGTTTCAGCACAAACTCACATCAGTCTCAAGCTGTTAATGATCTCAACAGGGAATCACACTCTAAAACAATAAACTAATCAACCTGGAAAATGCTCTGGCCACTCATATTACAGGGGCAGCAGGACCCAATGGGACCAAAGCGATGAGGGATTCCTCAAAAATGATTGGTTAATTTTTGGTGCTTTTGAGTGCCGATAGGCTGACATGAAACAGTTAACAGGACATGCACAAAAAAGTATTTTTCATAGCTGTCATGTTTTGTCTGAAAGAGTTAGTTTACCCAAAAATGACATTTATGTTACCAGTTTACTCACCGTCATCTGTATGACATATTATTTCATCCTAACGCTGCTTATTTAACCCTATATAATATAAAAGGGATCTGTTAGTGTCTGCCTAACTTTATTTTGTGTTCTGTGCAGGATATAAAGTTTGCTACGTCAGTATGATAGAATGCTTATTTTTGTGTCCTTTTAAAAACATTTATGTTTGGTAGCTGACAGTAATACAATGTTTTTCCATTCTCAAAATCTCTAAATCATTGAAATGTCAGTGGGATGAGTGCTTTCACCAGTAATTCCTAAACTTTGGCATAGCCCTCAATAAATAATAGGGTAAACAAACATTCTTCTGTCTACTCTCTCTCTGGACTGACACACAACTCTATTATAATAATTTAGCAGTTTGTACAATATTACTGTGTATATATAGTAAATTAATAATAAAAACACACAATTAATTTATCTTTGTAACAAGTAACATTCACCATAACTTGGTGATATTTGTTTATAATGGAGAGTCATGTGGTTTTCTACACCGTCTATATCCGTATTAAATCTTCGTCATAGAGGCTTCAATGATAGAACAGTGCCGTAGGAGAAAAGGCAGTAATATTATCACATGGTGATTCGCAAACCATCCGCACTCGTTAACTTTACAAGAACCGCTTGTAGATGCGTTTCCACGGTCGCGTCTGGAGCGACGCTCAGCGATTCTTTAATTCTACGGAAGTCGCGTGTAACGCTGTCACGCGATTGGATTGACGCGACGCGACGCGACGCTCTGGAGGTGTGATCAGTGTTGGGCGGATTTCTGCGGTAAGACTCTGTTTAGTTAAGACCGTTTTGCTCTGAACGGTTCCGTTTAGATCTAAACGTACAGCCAATTTATTGTAAAGGTCGAACTAGCCTGCATGCTTTGGTCAAAAGGTAAATGAATGCATCTATATTTGTATTATATGTGTCTGTATTTAGGTCAGATTAAAGAGTCTGGTCCCTTGTATTTTGTGTAGACTGGCATTTACTTTCATCTTTGTTTATTTGTTTTTTGTTTTGTCTTTATACCACAAACCACCATATGCTAAGACTGTGGCTAACCAGCGCTGACAGACTCAAGCATAGTATTCTCAGATGACAAACTCAGTGTATTTATTGGCATATCATGAATTCAAACCATGAACATTTGAGTCCTTTTTTGGTATTTTTAGCAAACAATATATATTGCATCAGTTGAATTGACCAGCATATCCCAAATTCTAGTTTGCAGGTGTCTCCACCAGGATTCTTCACTAGAATTCTAAAACCCATGCTGGTCTAAGCTCGGTTCCTTTCAGAGAAATCCCTGCAGAAATAATGCTGAGCATAGACTTAATACATATTGTGGTATTTGTGCTAGCAGGTGAAGCTTATCTACCATAGACCCCGTTCATAAAAAAAAAAACACAAGCAGAACAAATTTCTCTGTAAATTATTCTGAAAACCATTCTTGCATAAACTATCGCATTTATTTCAATGCAGCGCCTCATCGATTTGGCATGCATGCACATTTGTGTCTATACACGCATGTGTCCACAGAAGCATGTATATGCACATGTCACCTCGGACGGGTGACAGCTGTGGTAGCGCAGAAAGCCCTCCAACATTACTACACAAAGCTGGGAGGAGACAGGGAGGAGCGGATCAGTTAACAGCACTGCACGCTCCTCTTTCAGTCTTCTAGGAGAGGTGGCAGTGATCAAGGACCCGGTGTCCTTCTGCATGAGGGCTGAGGGGCCAAGAAGCAGGTGTATGAGTGTTATGAGATTTCTAGTGCATGATAAAGTACCAGAAGTGTTTAATTTGCCTTCATACTGGAGATATTTCAGGAAAGACATTCTTTCTGTTTATTTGCTCGCTTGCATTTTCCAGTGAAGGCCACACATGGTCATTTAAGTCCTTTGCATGGTTTGTAGTCCATTGCATTTAGATGAAGTACCTCATTGCCACTGAATGCACAATTTAGTCAATCATTTTCTGCTTTTGAAAAATCGCATTAAAGGATATGCTGGTGTTATTGAGCAGAACAGTACAGCTGAGGCAGAGATCATAGTTTGGATTCAGTTTTGCTGTAGTTGTGCTTTGAGCTAGATAATATTTTGAAACACTGCTTTAATTTAATAGGATGAAATAACAGTGCCAGTATTTCATATAACTGTCTAGACATCCACATCCTTGGTACAGCTTCTGTTGAACCAAACATTGGGCCTCCACATCTGTCTTAGTTTTAATATGGTTTTTCACTGTCTATCAGTCTGTGGTTTTTCTAGCTCACTGGGTGTTGCTGAAAATCCCCAAACAAGAAAACTATAATAAATTTATTACAATATTTTCTCCATGGTTAACCATGTATAGTTTCCAGCTTCTTTTAAGTTATTTTTCAGGGGTTGTGGAAATAAATATTTATTTACTATGATAACCCATGAAATATAACCTAACAGTCAATAAAAACATGACATGTTTTATGTATTTTCTTACATTACAACCTGACCATTTAATCATAAACATGTTTCTGGTTTTTAAAAAATGTTTACATGTTTCCCTGCCACAGGAAGACATTTATATTGGCCTGAAGGGAGGATTGTTGATGACAGAATTTTCACTTTATGGCAAATTATCTGCAGAATGACTGACTAAATTGTACTAAGTATAAACACGTGAATGCATGATTTCAGCTACAGCGTTGAAGACACTTTTTTAATTTATTTTTTCCAACCCTAATTGTACAACTATATTAACAAAGATACATTTATTGTTTTTGATTTTTACACCTCAGACACTTTTAAAAATTATCTATCCTCCCTTTTTTACATTTTCCTTCCCCTAATTCTGCGAGAAAGACCCGAGCCTGGCTGAGGGTTCGACTTGGCTGTATCTAATCACTCGGCCTTGTGTTTGAACTCAGCCTGGTGGAGAGAGGAAAAGCTGAAAAGCAGGTCTCACAGTCTTGGATTAATTAACAGCTGGCTACTCCCACTTTTTAGGAGGCTGGCATGGCAGAGGCTGATGTTTTCCTAACAGTCTTTTCCACAGGGATACGTTTGCACTCATCTTTGATAGTTAACCCAGGTTGACATTTCCATGACTCCCACACCAAAGCTGACCTGCTTCCTATTAGTGCTTGTACACCCGTTCGGCCGCCTCTGTGGGCCCATTGTGTCTACATGCATGCGCTCACTCAGGGTGCTGGGGCAGAAGGCTTTAGAGTTGGAAGCCTAACACATGATCAAAACATGCTTGGAATAAACATTGTGGGCCTAAAGTTCAGTTTTGAGCCTGAATTACACAGCTTGGTATTTTACAAGGGAGTTTAAAACGTTATGTGCTCTGTGGTTAGTCAATGGATGCACAAAAGGTCATTTCAAAAATATCACCTCAGGAATACAATACGTTTGTGACTGCGTGTGGATGAGTTTAGTGAGATTCTGTGTTGACTCTGAGCGGAGGAATTTGTTTGTTTATCAGCATCTCCAACACACCATCACTTTTGTTTTGTTGTCTGCTAAAAAGCCAAATTTTTGAAATAATGATTGTGGCTATGTAATCCTGCAAATACACAGACTAATACCAAGTTAAAACCAGGAGAAGGCTCAAAACCATTAGAATATTCATAATACAAAGCACTTGTCTACAATACAAATCTGTATATGTGGTTTGCAGTGTTTTGAATCCTTGGTTCTTTTTAAACTTATTGTCCTTTACAAATTGGCTCATATGGTGGGGGGCTCCGAATCAGGGCATCCATCTTCAGCAGCGCTCGCTGTTACTGTGTGCTGTGCTCGGCATTTATCATGTAGACTCACAGAGGCACAATAAACAGGGTGAAGAGACTGGCCTGAGGCTGAGCCGAGGGGGCACACTTACTAAAGGACACCAGACAGCTACCACCTGCATTTGAGTCCCTGTGGAGCTGTGTGTTGGTGGGTGGAAAATTAGGGAGGGGTTGTGTTTGTGGTGTGTGTGTTTGTGTGTCTGATTGTCTGTTACAGTCATATGATATACCCCTGTACCATCATTTCACAGTAGTGCAGCTGGGTTTGGCTTGATTGTTTCTCTATAAACATGGCTGAAATATTTTTATATATCTGCTATATGTTGGTTATTTTGGTTCTGCTATGTGTTAGGTTATCGGGTATGACTTCACATTGAGTGTTTGCAAGTGCATTTCAAACAGGAATGCTTTTTATAAATATTAAATATTTAATCATATATTTTTGTATTTTAGTCTTTGTACTTAGTTATGAAAACAGGAAAGAAAACCAGTAAGAAAAAGCTTGGAACACAGTTGTCCATATGTCTTTGTCCTTGGATTTTTTCTAGCTGTTTCATACCAGTTACACTGTAAAATCTTGCTGTCTGTATTTCTCAACTTGCTGCCATATTCAAAACTTTCTCAATAAACAATAAAAAAAAATCCAGACAGTTAATAGTGAAATCAACAGAATGGTTACCATATAATAAAATATTTTCACCCTATTAAAATATTGCATTAAATTACATGGTCAGACTTCAATACAGGCTGTAAATGGTGTTAGTGGAAGTGGTGGGAGTTAGACGCTGGATCCCAGTCGGGACTTTACAGTAATTGGACCAGATATGATTAAAACATTCTCCAGTCAAAGCAACTCAAGCTGAGTTACTTGCAGGGCTGCATATGTCCCAGACTATTGACAACCTGCCACATAGACTAAACTAAACCAGCAGTTGCAAACACCTTCTGCTCCGTCTGTCTCTCCATCTTTCTCATTCTGAGATCATCCAAGTTTTATAAGTTTAAAAAAATCATTTAAATGGAGGAACAGGGAGTATAGTTATATTTAAATGTTTGTAATTGTGTTTCAGATATTGATATCATATTTTTCTAATGCAAAGATTAATATGTTTTGAATTTATTTCTGCTTTTTGTAAATTAGTGTAACAGTACATGGTGTTTTGCCACAACCTAATCCATTACTGCATTGGGATGATGTGGTTTGTAAGAACAATAAAAATCATGATGTCCATCCACTTAAATGTTTGTACAAATTTATTTTGTTAATCAAATTTAAAAAACATTTTTATAATACTTTTATTTAGCTTCTATCATCATTTCTTCCCCAGGGTCATGTCCTGACATTTTAATTTAAAATAGTCAAGTAAACATTTTCATTCCAAACATCAAATAAAATGAAACATAACACAATTCAATGGATAACAATAATAAAAAAATAACAGACAGAAACCGTTCTGCTCAAGCATTACAATTGAAAAAGTTTGTAAAGGAGTAGATGTAAAGCTTGTATAATTTATATATGTATTTAAACGAGAATCTGCTGATTTAGATGATTCGGATCGTCGTTTAACATGTATGAACACGATTGCAAATCGAATTATAATATTGTACAGCTGCATTTGGAGGCTGCGTTTGCAATTCTAGCGATCATGTAAAGAGCTGCGTTTTGTCCATGTGTTAACGTGTCTGTATGGTCAGCATAACTAACAGTTATAATAAGAAGTCACACATGTATTTTGCAGACGTTTTAATCAAAGCGTCTTAATGCCTTCAAGCTGTGCATCACCTACGCCACGCCCACTAGAACCAATTGTAAGATATATTGTTATGATTTAAGGCTACGGATCAAAATGGTTCTAGAATAAACTTTAATTCATTTCATTTCTAAAATAGACGCAATGGGAGAGGTTGTGTATTCCCGTTGTATATTTGTGTGTGATTTTTTTAACATGTTCTTCATTCTCAATTGTGGCTCGTTTCTTAAGATTTTACAGTGTTGCAGACACTTCTGTTCAAGCCCTTTAAATCCGTGTTATGTCACTCTTGTACTGTAGCTGCTGAGAAGAAACTGAATCAACCCCATGGTTTGGAAAAGAACATCTTCCAGGACAATACTGCCCCCTATATTTCAGCCTATGTACTAAAGTTAAAACGATGAAGAGCTACATTTATTAAAATGGATGTTTGACCGAATCCTTCATATATACATTTTCTAAATTTATTTAATGTAATAATAATTGTAATAATACAATAATTATTATTATTATACTTGTAATAATTACTTGTATTACTTGTACTTGTATTGTAATAAATACTTGTAATAATTCACCAAAACTTTAAATAACAGTATCAAAAACATCATTAGTTCTGTATATGTCATGAATAAATCTTATTTTGATGTTTTTCTCTTCGTTATATATTATCATTACTTATCATTACACAGCCAAACAATGTGGTTGCTGACATTATGGCGTTTGGATCAATTTGTTTCTGTCAACAATATGAAGTATTGAGTATTTAGTCCGAGTATTGATTGTGCTCTCAGTGCATTTCTTTTGCAGATGCATGATGTTATTCAGTGTGTGATAATGAATCCCAATTTTACAGAGGGCTGTTCACACCATTCAACTGCAAAAAGCAGTAATCTAATTTGTATTTGTAATTTTATTAGACGTAATCATAAATGCTCATCAATGTCCAACAGCAGCACAACAGGGARGGATGAGCGCGTGTTAAAATTAATGCTATTAAGAAAAGCTTGCCTTCAATCAAAGGGCTATAAAACTCATCATTATTAGACACGACCCCTCCAGAGACCCATTCACCTGCTAGCTAACCTGAGTTATGGCTCAAATCATTGCTTTCATATGCAAGATTATCATCACACAATATTACACCACATCCACCATCAGAACTGCAGCAGACAGTTCGGTTCTCTTGTTTGTACTGTTGAGATTCTCTACTTTTCATTTTTCTAATCCTTTTCTTTTTATTACTTATTCTCGCTCTTTTTCTGCCCTTTTTATCTCCTTTCACACATTCTCCTCACTTTTTCTGTTTTTTTCAGTGTTTCTTCTTTGTCCTTTCTTTTCTCGCACTTTTCATTTTTTCGATCTCTTCTTATATTCTTTAATTAACCTTATGACCATTTCCTGCCCAGACAACCAGTTTTGTCAGTTCCCAATATGTGTTTTAGCTCAACAGGTCATCATATCGTATACTAATGATGCTCTAACCTTTAACCTCCATCGAGAAAACAGTGCTGAGTTTGGGATTCATCATCAGTCCTACACAGCACTCCACAGGATCCAGCCTTACAATAGAGAGTTCAGGAGAATGAACTGGGGGCATAAATTCCCCTCCCAGCTGTGGTCCGGGCCGATCCGCATGCTAAATTCCTGAGAGCACACTGGAGGAGCCTTCAGGGCAGAGAGGCTAGCAGGGCGCAGGGCTGTGGGATTCTGAGGAGCTTGCCTCAAGATTTAGGTGGGGACTGGGGTACTACAGGAGGCCTATTTGATGCGCCGTGCATTCTTGACCCCCTTGGGGGGGGGCTCATATGTGTAAGCGAATAGGTTCAACTAAAGTTAAACCAATGTGTGCACATATCGCCCCCGCCTCGCTTTATTCCTGCCATCTTTTTAGTCTCATCTACATCTCAGCTTGCTTCGTGCCAGGTTTGATTCCCAGAGTTTCCATGGATGAGGCTCAGAGACTGAGGGTAATAATGTGTGCCTTTGTAAGAAAGTTCAGACCAAGGAATAGTGCACACAGAGTTCAGAGCGAGGTCGGGGCGCTTCGCTGCTAGCATGCTTGACGACCAGACACACATCTCATATCCCTGACCAAAGAGCAGAGAGGCTCTGTCTGTCTGCGACAGAAAAACAGCATGAATCACTACAGGGCGTGAGATGGGGCTGGATGAGAGCAAGAGAAAATAGGCAATGCTGTAGTTTTTGTATACATGCAGTAGGCCCTCGAACCATCTATGTATCTCAGTGAGTTTTATTAACTCAGACAAAAACACTCATAACGAGGCAAAGTGTCTGTTTGTTTTAATAGTTGTTGGAGCTTCCATCATGCAATACTCTGAAATAGCATGGAGCGTTTGCAGAAGAGTAGTAACGGATGTGGCTTTCTCTAGATGGAGTGAAGAAAAAAGAGGTTTTCTGGTTTGATGAAAACCAAATCCTGTACACTGCTGTTTCAGCAGAATACCGAACGAGGAGTGAGAGATGAAATGATTGCTTATAGTCTGGCATTCTTGAGCAAAAGAAATGGCATTTTTGCACCCTTAAAGTGTACTGAGGGTAGGGAATGTTAGGACATTATTGTGTGTGTGTGTAGTAATATCTAGTTTTATGTTATGTTTGTAGACAAATGTGATTTCTTGTAGCTTGTAAAAACATGGTAACTCCCAGTTAAATAATAACTGGCCTGATTTTTAGCCCAACAACACATCTGGCTTTTCTAAAACCATAAAAATTGTCAATCAACTGATTGGAACCCTTTTATAACTCAAACAATAGATTCTCAGCCAGTCATTTGTAGCACATTATATATGAGACAACAGCAGATCTTCCATGCAAATTGCACTCCTCAGAAAGTCCTTTGATTGTGAAGGCTTTCTGGATGACGAAGCTACGGTTTGATGACACAGGCCTGTGAAGAAGAGGAATGTGCATCTCGCTCGGGGTAACGGGCAAGCGACCCGACTCAGGCCCACTGAGGGGGCGTCTCTGGTCACTGTCCATTAGCTTCGACTGGTACTGCCCGCACAATGGGCGCACTTTGTCCGGTCCTGTCAGGGATGCACTGCGGTAGGCATGAGGGGGTGGCTGGGAAAGCTTTGATCTACAGGCGCTCACTCGCTGGGGTGTGCTATGTTAGAAAACCGATCCTCTGATATTTCTGTCTCTGTGCATCACTGTGATCCAAACTATAGACAGAACAACTGGGAGGTAGAGGAAAAAATGTCAAAAAATCTGCAAATTATTAAAAGTTTTGCCTTGAACTGAGTTATGCCTCTGTGTAGCTTAAATGAAGAGTCATGCTAGCAGGCTTTTTCTATCCTCTTTTTGTGCTTTATGTCTTAATTAGTTAAAAATAGAGGAGGAGAAAGATTAAAGAATGTTTATTAAAGAAGAATATTTTGAGTATGAGCATGGGGTTGTTCTTATGTGTATTTATGTTTGCATAGCATAGCTAAGAAACATCTAAATTGATCTAAATTGATTGATCTGGTTTGCTGGTTTTTAGATGGTTTTCCAACTGCATGCTCAGCCTGGGAGACACAGAGGCTGTTTAGCTAAATCAGCTTGACCAAGGCTAGGTAAGTAAACTAAGTAGACCAGTATATATCAGAAAGCCACGTTTGACTAATGTTTGTTTAATTTGACTAAAATGTTTTTAAATATTTTTTTCAGCACTGAGAGCCTGACCTTTAGTCTGCATGTCTCTCAACAGTATTGTTGAAAAGCAATAGGTTATGGCCTTTACATATGCTTATGTATCAAATGTATGTGTGTGTGGGAGAGAGAGAGACAAGGGCAACCACTTTAAAGTGCTCACTGAAGTGTGATGACACAGAGACATGCTGATCAGTGCACCCATGAAAAGACAGTGGATCTGTCTGGGGGTCTTATATGTGTGTGTGTGTGTGTGGGGGGGGTGTTACTTAATTTTAAAGGGGGGCAAATATCCAAAAAATATATTTAACAAATATGAGAAACTTTTTGGGAAACATCTTCATTTGTATTAATATAAAAATATAGTAAATAATGTAAAGAGAGACAAATAGGTGTGTGAGTGTGAGAGACAAATTATATCCAGCTACTCTGAATGGAAACGACTTTGAAACTTTTGTTTGTTTGCCTTAGAGTAACTCAAGCTGCTTTTGTCCTCCATTATAACTGTTATCTGTCTTTCTCTCTATCTTCCACACTCGTCTTTCCTCCCCTCTTGTCTTGAGCTCCTCATATATAAAACGTCTCCTTCCGCTCCATCTCGTTTGAAAAGGGTTCTACTGGTTCCTCTCAATATTGCTCCTCGGGTCAAATTATAATTCTTGGTGAGTCCTGTAGACATCTATTACTCCTATTTAAATATTTAAGCAACAAAGTTTTACAAGTTCTCCCTTGGGTGGGTTTAAGAGGACTGATACCGCCGGCTCACTGTCCCGTGATAAGATGAATGGCATTGAGGTGGAGTCATCCCAGATCAAGTAACTGGCCAAATTATAGCAGACACTAAGAAGCGCTTCGCACAATGACCTACAGAAAACAGTAGACAAAACCCCTATTCTAGAGCTGGACAATGCAGGAGGACAGAAAAGACACGTGAGACAAGGTTGCATTGAGGGCTAGCATCAGTCCATACAGTGAGATGTACCCAAAGACATTTGGGTAGATCAGTGCATGCAATGTATGCTATGTAAGTGCAAACTCAGTGCATATATTTATATACCAAATATGTAGTCAGTTGTATCAGTTGTTAGGATTGTTAATTGTTTTTATGCTATTTATTGCTATATTCTATAACTCTAAACTGTCAGAGTAACTTTATATTGTTAGATTGTGCTGCTATATTACTTAATTAATCTGCTCTTAAAACCTGTTGTTGAACAAAGGTCAAGTTTTAAAATATCAAGGTTGTTTTTCAAGCTTGGTGCTGTCTATATAAGGTCAGCTTTGAGGTCAAATAAATGTTATTGAAACATATGTTTTGGCCTGAAACATTGATTGCTGTGATATTGAGCTGGTCAAAAAAAGGAGAGATGAAATGGCACAATATTGTATTATATCAGCCTTGAACTTTGTGTTAAGAGCTGAATCTTGTTTGTTGCTGTATTACTGTTATGGACATTGAAAATAACATTTAAAAATGTTCATTAATTTTAACTAAGAGTAAATTAGTGAATATACAGTATATATAAAACTATTTTTCTGATTGTTTCACATTTTTTGTTATTAATAACCTTTATATGGACTGTGAGTGGGTTACATAAAGTGCCTTACCTTTCATTGTGGCCAATTTGTGTGGTTTTTTTTTATTCACACAGGAGAATTTAACCTTTTTTATATAATTGTATATATTTACAATGTTAATACCAAACAGAAAATGATTTATTAGTGCAACCAAACATTGGTGGGCGGAGTTTTGCTGCATGGTCCTAATGAGTTGCTTTCCCTTGAGTTAGTGCCTGTGAGAGGCCCCATGTTCATATCATCTGTCATCATTATACTCAAAATTCTTTCACCTGCAGCCTAATCCCTTATTATTTACCTGAGAGGCAAGATGACAAGCTCCTCTCTCTCTCTATCTCACTCTCTCTCTCTCTTCCTTTTCACATTTGTATCATTTCATTGTTCTGTCTTTACTTTCTCACAATGATGATTAATTTGAAGGGCATAACACAAATTGGACCGAAATGACACAGATGACAGACAATGGTGGCGGGGTGCAGATTTTGGAAGCCAAATGGACTGGATTGTACAAAAGGTTTTACCAGGTTTGTTATGGATGTCACATAACTGCAGTCACTAGTTCCCTGCAGCCAGAATATCAGACTCAGTGCTGGACCCGTTCAGCCTGGTCCATCCATGATATTATTGTGTCATCCTTTGACCTTTTGAGATGGCAAATTAGATTCTGTTTCATAACTATTCACAGGAGAGATGGTCATAGGTAAGCAAAGACTCCATTAATAATGCACTGTGGCTTTTTGGGTCCATTGGCAGCAGTCCACCCAGAACAGGGGCAAAAATGTGAAGCCATGAAGAATTCTTAACCATTGATTCACTGGCAATTTCCCAGCATTGATTTCCCTTTGTTGCCACTTTCCCATCTAAGTCACTCTGAATAATTGATGAGAAGGTGATATTCTCACCCTCAGGCCTCCCTGTTACACATGACAACTTGCTCAGTGATGGTTCTTCTCCTGTGTGGAGCAAACACTCAATATCTCTGTGGGGGTGTTGAGATTGTGGAGGTGATGTTGTGTATAGGGCCCATTTAAGTAGTTTTTGACAGTATACGCTAGTATTATGTTTAAATACTATTCACAGTGTCAAACATTTTGATTACTATACTTTACTGTAACCACCATTTTTGCTTTTTTGGGGTAATTGAAACTATACCACAAGTTTTGAAAAGCTTAACTTGTAACTGGTGCTTGGAAAAGTTAATTTGGTAAAGTGGACTATATATCTTCAAACAAAATGTATGAATATGATGGCAAGACTTGGCATAATATGGCAAAAAATGTATTATTTCTCTACAATAAAGCAAAAAATGATTTTGAGACCCTGACACAATCTCACGTCTTCTTTGTGGCTTAGGGCTTTGGAGGTGCCTTGCCTATGAAGTTTATGAAAACAAACAGCAGAGACTGGGCATTGAAGAGCTTTTTGCTTACATATGGTTTGCGTTTCTCTAAATCTCTCCATGCTATCTCCCGGTCGCTCTCTCAGAGAGAGATGGTCAGAGTGAAAGTCTCGGAAATCCAGTCTTAGATGCACCAGAAGGTCCAGGAACCAGAAGGTCCACTGAACAATATGTATTAAAAGAAGCCACTCTTATATTAAAATGCTAAGTGCATGTTGCTTTTGGAATTTTTCAAAGGCTTTAAAGGGGAAGTTGTTACGCTGGGAAATATAGAAGCAGTTGATAAGAGAGGACAAAACACCATCTGTGTAAACAGGCAGGAGCTTAGCATGGCTAGCTAGAGGCGATGCACTGAATGGCCTGTGCTAACATGGCTAAGTTTCGCAGGGATGTTAAGAAAGGCTTAGGGTGTACGTGCAGTTATTTGCCTCAGTGTTTTAGCTGACCTTGACATCAGATACATAGATACAACACGACCTACTACAACTCAAAAATGTAATTCAGCACAAAACAATAAAAATGCTAGTAAGTTATTTAAGCCTTTTTTGTAAATACTCTTGTGAAAGCTAAATGCTGGGAAAGACCTGAGTTAACATAAAACCAGACAGATGCTGCAACAAATGTGTTACTTCTGCAGGCCAGACAGAATCTGACTTTTACAATTTTCTACATTAATTTTTGAGGAAGACTTGACTGTAAAATCTAAAACATGGTAAATGCAGCTGAATAATTTTCAGCATTTATAATACAAACAACAATGAGGAGGGCAGTGTAAATAACTTTACCATTTTTGTAAAGCTGTATATGCAGGTACATAACTATGTATGTACACAACAAGAAAAACAACAAAGAAAATCTGGTTGGTGAAACCAGTCAAGTTTTATATTTTATACTGTTGTCCAAAACATTGTTTTCTGATGTTCCAAAAATATATATTTTTAAAACTCAACGGTTTCCTTACATTTACTAGTATTTCCTGTCGTAAAACAAATGTGTTGTCATAAATGTTTTATCTTTCAGTGACATTTTTATTGTGAATGTCAACAACATTTTGTTATTTTTCCCCTTTTTTTGACATGTCAGCCTCCAACCTGTTTTGATCTGGATAGGGAGATTTCAATCTTCAATGCAATATCATCCCATGTTATAGAATTCCAGACAGATATTTCAGGCACATCTTGTGTGGTCTGCAGCTGTCAAATACATCAGTACTTCTGTAACATATCATCGTGTTGAATAAATCTTTGGCTTTTAGTCCCATTTTTGTCACTATAACAACTCAGTTTTACAATAAGGGGAGACCACAGTATATGCATACACTGAATATACCCCCATATGCACTGCTATAATGGTTAAATACAGCTAAATCAAAAGACAGCTTTACAAATTGCTACTGATTTATGTATGTTCCTTACTGAGCTGTCATGGATCTCACAGCATATGCAATAAATTCTCATTTTTGTTTGACTTCAGCAGAGCACTTTTCCTGAAGGACCAAACAGATGTGATTTGTGTCGTATAGAGCCTCTACATCATCACCCACAATGCAGAACCACAGCTGTGACAGTGTGTCTGGAATATAACAGCAACATAGATATCAGAGATTATCTGTACAATAACATTTCCATGTACAAACAACATTACAGTCCTGAACATAGGAGATGTAAGTACACAAACTGTTGGCATATATAATATCCTAATATAAATTTGAATAGTGTTAGGGCTGATACACCAGAGTTTAGATCTTAAAAATGATCGATCAGTGATTGTAAATGAGTTAATTCAGCTAAAACAGCCACTTTTTCTTCTGTTGATGGAATCTGAACTTTGACCTATAAAGCGGTTGAGACTCTGACTAATTGAATTATGCTTTTAATCTCACTTAGGGCTTGCAAATATTGTTTTAAACTTCTGCCCTTCTTGAATTAGCACTAATTTTGCTTAAATTTGTGCAATGTGTTTTACTGTGACCTTATTCGAGGAGCGGCATGAGGACATTGAAAGGACATACACCTACCTCTCTTTCTATATTTCTAGGTAAGTTTATTTCTTCTTTATAACATTTAACTTGTTAATGTTATGCCTCTTTGTGGTTCTGTAATGAACAAATGTACAACAAGTATGTAGTTCATTTCATGCAGTAAGGAATAACAACAATATTGCCTGGAACTTTGTGTTTTAGTCAAGAATGTGTGAGGAATTTCCAAGCACCTGATCTGTACCTGCAGTGTTTTTTGCACCATGTTCTTTATAAGTACTGTGAGTAGCAGCTGAAGAATGTGTATCTGGCTCAGCTGTGTCCACATGGACATGTCTGTTTTATTTAGAAAACCAGAGTCAAGGTCACAGATTAGTTGGAAGGGCTAAAAGGACAAAGGCAAGAACATTTTTAAGGTGACTTTTTGCGCCTTGATTGGGGCCACAGACATGTCACTTATTGCATTGCTCTGGAATGAAGTGTGAAAAAAGTCAGCTGTCATTTCTCCTCCAGAAAAACTATTTAAAAGCAGGAGACTGGCATTCATCACAGGTCTATGAGTCTTCAACAACTCGCACATCGTATTTGTAGCAACAGTATGGAAAGAAATGGAAGATGGTTCTTAGTAATCCAAGATAATGCATGATACTTACCACATCTGTACAGCTGCCCTGGTCGTTTGTCAGCTGTGGAAATACTTTTCAAGGCCACATCACATTTGTCACTGTTTCTATTAACCTTCTTACCTTCTTCCAAGAGGCTTTAAGAGTCTTTTAGGTCCCTTCCACAGATATCTTCAGGGAACCAATTAAATTGCAGTGCAGCTTCTGCATGTGCCCCTTTATTAAAGACTTAAAACATCACGACCAATGGGAGACTGACATGCCTATTACTGTATGTGGGCTGTATAGTCTTTGGCTCTTGTGAAGTCAAATTCATACACATTTACTGAGATATTCAAAGTGGCATAAAAATGATTTCATCCGTCGACATCTCACGGGGAACGAGCAATTAAACAGAAGGGAAAATGTATTTGTGTTGCACATAAAGTTCCATGAGCGATTTTTGCTTTAATCCAAAAGAAGCAGAAAATTTACTGCTGCCACTGACCTCAAATGCTTCGGATGGAAGCCCTTAAGAGAACCCAACTCGGGCTTCATGCCAAACACTTAAAGATTTAAAGAGGTGATGAGAAAACTATCCAGATGAGAAAGGAATACGTTGGTAGAAGCACAATATCCTTTCTCTTCCCACCTAACACACACAGAAAATCTTCAAGCCACTGACCCTAACTCTTTTGGCTGGCCATGCTAGACTCGTCCCCGGGGGTTGGAGTTAGCTGTGGAGGTGAGGTGTTGCTCTCTAGCCACTTTACTGGTGTTGAGGATTATGTTTAAAGAGATTGGAAAACGAAACGAATGGGTAGGTTGTTTTCGCTAAGGGAACATTAACCACCACAGGAAGCGGGATTGCCAGACTCCATTTAGAAACGGAAATAAAGAATTTGTCAGAGTAATCTGAGGGTAATTAGGTGAAGCAGAGCAGTTGGACCAACAGAACGCAGATTGCCCTCTTTGCTCTATGAGGTGTCAACTGCTAGCTGTCTCTATTTGGCAGCCATCTTAACCCAAAAAGGCAGAGTTTGAGGATCAGTAATGTGCATGCCAGCTCTGTTCTAGTATAGCAGAGTTTTTGTTCTGTTAAGACAAACAACTAGACGGATCGCAAATATCCTGTAAATGTAGTTTTAACCTTTGACAGGAAACTGGGTGGTTCTGAGTCACTTGGACGCTTTAGATCATTTGTAATCTCAACTGCTAATTGGGCAGCTGCTGAGTATGACATCATTATAAGGATATTGTGAACTTTTGACGTTTTGTTTGTGTGGCAAAATAAAAGCATTATTAGCAGTCCGTCAGGCCACCTGACATTCACACAAATAGATTTTTAAAGAAAATCATTACTTTTATTGTGAAAGTAGAACTACTGAGAAAGGAAAAAAAAATGTCATAAAAATGCCACAACACTACCAACGGTCAAGGGTTGATTTGATTAGGTGCAAAGGTTAACCTGTGTTACACAGCTGTGGGTATCCATCAGTCACGTCACCCGAACGGGACTGACAAAAATCAAACATGACTGAGCACAGCTACGGGTCAGGGTTGGTTAAACTTGGCCGGGCGCAGGTTATGAGAGCTACAGTCCAAAGGGGCTTGAAATCTCTCAGCGAGCACCTGATCTCACTGTCTGCTCCCCGAGCGCTGACCCTTCATGACTGAAATATTACTGCTTCAGGCTGTTGTTCCGTACACACCCCATTCCTTGTCTTTATTTTCCTCCTTGTCTTTTGGCTGCCGGCAGATTGAACCCATAAATGAGGGGCTTTCAAGCTTTGATACGAGATCACAGGTGCTTATTTAGAAAATGACAATTTTGTCTTTCCATAATTCCATGTTACAGCATTACCAGATCTTATCGTGAGATATATTATTTCTGAGGTTTTATGACTTAATGAAAGATATTTTCTTTGGTTTCTCATACACACATACATAAAACAGAGCCACTGGGGGGCTAGAGGAATAATCCTAGTTTCTTGGCATGGGAAGGTTGTGTGTGTTTCAACTATGTTCAGACTTTGGTGAAGTGGATACTGGGGAACAAAAATTCAGTAAAGTGAAGTGAAAGTAGCATATTTGTCAGGTACAGTAACCCATGTTTGAAATGTGTCCTCTGCATTTAATGCATACCAGTGAGGAGTGAACACATACATATCTAGAGCATTGGGCAGCATTGCAGCACCCAGAGTGTTTCTGGGGGAAGGGTGACTTGGGCAATAAACTTGCAACCTGTGGGTTAGAAGTCAAACTTTTAACCATTAGGCCATGATTAGCTCTTAATGACTGAAATATGTATACTGTATGACTACTGTATGACTTTCTTTTACTTTCCTTTATTTAGCTAATCCTTAACATTTATATAAAACTTTGCTAATTGCTTGTGTGTGCAAAGAACATAAATTCCTTAAATTACAATAAATAAACATTGTGTTCCATTATATGTGGCAACTTGTTATTTAAACAAAAATTTCAAAGGTAAAAAAACTATGAATTTAAAAAAATATCAGTACTAACTAAGTTGTTACTTATCCGCAAGACATATTTGCCATTATAAGTAAGGAATCATGTAGCAGGTTGTTTATGGTGGACATCACACAAGCATAACATGACTAGCGTACATGATATACAGTGAGGGGGCAGCACTCTGAAGAGGTGTGTAAAGAGTCAAGGCACTTCCTGCTGTGTCTTTACAAACAGGAAGTTTAAATCCTGGGAGCAGACAGTGTCTGAGACGCATACTGAGGTGCTTGTGTTTGGGGAAATATTTGGACAGGATTAACCCTTGCCACAGTGAACTATTTTCAGTAAAAATGTTTGGAGTGCAGTTAAAGTTGAAGAAAACATCTTAAAGGCTGGAGGTGAACTACAATATGTGCTACTAATGTAAGTAGTTAGCAATACTGTATACAATATAATGAACTTATCATGTTTATTAAACACTTTAATCTGGCTTCTTTATAACCATTATTAGGTGGCAGATCTCTCCACATGGTAGATCTTCTTATGTAGAATAAAACGGCTTTTTTAGAAGACTGATCTAACTGGCTTCTTCATCTCATGAAGTAACATCAGGTTATCATAGTTTTTAAAATATAATGATCCAATTTTTGTATGTAATGTTTTTAAGTTAGCAAACAATTACCTGGAGTCCAGTTTTTTTTTACACATTCTCAGTTACATAATAATCCACTGAGACGAATATCTTTCTTTCAATTTTTATAAGTTGAAGCCCCATAACTCAAATACCTCCATCAACTCTTACATGTTTTTCAAGGAGTGTAATTTCAGCCACTTAAGCATCATTAAAAAGAGATCATATTAAATATCGCCAGTTAAGAGGCGAACTGAGGGGGGATAGAGACAGAAATAATGAGTAGATTTGTTTACGAGTCAGATTATGACCAACTCAACCCTTCTAGCTGTTTGAGGTAGGGTGGTGAAGTTGCGCAGCAAGAACAGCAAGGGGCCTTTTCTCTTTTGCAAATCTACCGATGAAATGTTGACAAAACACACAATTTTCTGTAATTTTCACTCTGGCTTTCTTTCAGCAAGCCAGTCAGTCAGAACCCCCTCATTTCACGTAGCACCACGTCTTGACCTTTGACATGTCTCTCGTCCAGGACTGCTTCTCCAATTCGGCGAAGAGACGTAACAGTTGTGCCTTTCAGGTCAGGTGGACGCAGCCTCTGAGTTTAAGGCTGAAGGACTATAAAGGATCTCATTGTGTTTCTTTACCCTGTGGAGCAGGAGCAGAGGGATAAGAAATGTGGTTAATGGCTCAGGAGTGGGCTAATCATCGGTTGCCATTACTGCTTCAATATCAGCAGGGATGACAGACTTATCAATGACAAAGGGCCCAGGTGAAGACCCGGACCGGCTCCACACTTTTGATCTCTGGTCCGCTAAGCAGGAGCTTTCATTCGAGCTAAGCACCAGTCAGTATACTTCTCTCGCTCTTGCTCGTTCTTGCTCCTTCTTTCTCTCTTTTCTCTCCAGTCGTGCCAGGAATCACTCATCCAGTCCCCCCGCTCCAGCCCCCACGTTGTGTTCTCTCAAGCCTTGGCCATTATATCCACAATTTGGCTTAATTTCTTAGGCAACCGCAATGTGATAATGCATCTCTGTGGAGAGGATATAAAATCTCATGATTGTTCTCTTGATTTAACTTTTTTTTTATCTCGTACATTGTGCATGTCAGTCAAAATGGTTCGGATCAAACAAGTGTTTTACCTTTAACTTATTTTAAATGATAATTGTGTACATTCTTTTTACATTGTGACAATTCCAACTTCAATTTAACTTCAATTCAACTGCAATTAGGTACATGTAAATGGATATTTGACCATTTTAATATTTTTTTGACCAATTTAATAGTTTTGTTTTATACTAAAGTTTAAAAAAGCTTTTTGATCTCCATTACTCCATTACTATAATACTGTTATATATATATATATTTAATATTTATATATATGTAATATTTATATATTTAATATTTAAGCCTAGGATAAAACAGCATTAATAAAATAATCATCACACATTGCATTATATTTCTAAAAACATGTTTTAAGAAAAGATATAAAGAAGAACAATACTTCATAAGAAGACTGAAATCAAACTGCGACATAACCCCCGTGTTTATCTGTCATTATCGCCTTTGGCAAATGCTATAAAATACTATTGCTGAATAACTCTGATCACCCACTGGGTGCCAAATGAGAACGCTTTATTTCTTAAATTCAATCACCCCAGCGTTTCTGTGTAGGAAATCTCACATCAATATGCTTCAGGCATATATTGCGTGATTATCATCTGTCATTAGAGCTGGCTGGATTGGGGGTGTTCAGTACTAAAGTGGTGATTAGGTGTAAAATTATCAGGAGAAAAGAGAAAGAACTTCAAAGGAAGTTAAACATGCTGATCGCAATCGCTCATCTGCGCTGCTTGATAATATTGTTTGGACTACTGCACTGGATTTGTTTAAAAGAAAAAGAAATTTGCTGTGTGATATTGCAAGATCGTTTTAGAATTACATCACAGACTCTTCAATATCCTGATTACTTCATAGTGGCAATTGTGTGATTAAAATTGATTTTTATAATTGGCTGGGCCTGTGAAAAGACCTCCTAAAACCAGTATTTTTGCACATTTTAGTGGTTTTGAGAGTATTACTAGTGTGTCTTCTGTGTGTGTGGCTATAGTAGCTTTCACAAGCTTATGAACACATTCAGATGTTTCCAGGGATGAAGTCTGAAACAATGAAAATGTAGTTTCCAGCTAAATAAACAGTTAATTTTAGCCAAAACACTCAAAAACACACTGATTTGAGAAGCAGAATGTTTAGTTAGTTATAATTCGTCATTGGAGAGCACCATTCGTCATTCATTTTTTAAATTATAAACATTAGTTATTCCCAACCTTATAAATTCACCACCCAGCTTGGAATTTTTTAAATGCTGTCATTTATTGGTGTGAACCAACCTGTGGTCAAAATGTATAGTCAAATAGATACATTTATTTAGGGAAATATGGGAGGATCATATAGTTGATGTGTGAAAATACACAGAGAAAATGGATGGAGAAAATGCATGAGATATAATATTTTCTGATCCATATAGTATGTTTTCAGCCCAGCCAAATAGTAACCTTAGAGGTAGGTATAAGTCATGCACATGTGCACACACACACACACACATGCACACCTGGACAACCCGAGTCTTTCACCGGCTGCCGTGGTGAGGAGCAGGTACTGACAGACTCAAACACCTGCTATTGGAAAGTATGTTCTCCGTCAGTGATCCTGGATTTTACAGGACTGGGAGACTATTGTTCTCTCCTAGTGCTGACAGCCAAGGTATTTCTGGACTCCTGGAGCACAGACAAAAACAATGGCCAATTCATGTTAGTTAGTTGCCTATAGGAAAAATAGTATTACCATTTCTAGTAACTGCAGATTTGACGTTGTGTCATGCATTATTTTTATTTATAATAGGATAAAGCGAACAGACACCTATGAGATATCTTTGTGCCATATTTGTGTGAATTTGTAATGAATTCCTGTGTAATGCCCTTATCTGAGGGTCAAGCTACCCTTTTGAAGAAATCTACAGATCAGTTATAACCCCACAGTGACAGTCACCTGTGACGGGTTTGGCTGGTCAGGAATGCAGGGCACCTGTAAACCCAAGTTTCTCTGATGTGTATCTGCTGCCATCAACAGCAGGCAATCAATCATCACTTGTTTTTTATCTTTAATTGACACAGTTATTTGCAAAAGGTTTAAAAAAAGGTAATGCGTTTTTAATTTTTGCCAGAGGTACAAAGTATTGATTTTTGATGTGCTAATCTTATTAGTAAAGACAAACAGCCAGGATGATTTATTGATTGATGCAATCAATAGTTTCATCACAGAAAATAAACATGTTTATATGTCGACTGGTTTCACTTTTAGAAAGAATGGCCTCTTGTTTAGTCATGGCATTAATTTGCTGCTTTTGATCCCAGGTATGCAGACTTGGAAAAGTCCAAGAAAATGATCATCCACTCTTTCCCGGCCAGGCCTGTCTTAAGCAGGTGGGGAATTTGCAAAGTCACCTGGGCTACAAATCGCTGCGAGGCACTCATGAGCTCCAGGGCCACCCGCTTAGGTCCCTCTCTCCGATCCCTAATGCTGACCTCGCTCAAAATCATCCCCATTACCTTACTGCTGAGGAATTCTCGGTCAAGTGAACGGCACAGCAGCTAACAAAGCCCTGTTTCAAGGAAGATTACAACTTTAACAGGGAACCCTTGATGAACGAGACTGTTTGAAAATGTTATCAATATCACCATCACCCCTCAGGGTCAATAAAACCACTTCTAATCACTCATACCTGTGGCTACTTATTTTCTTGTGTTTGTGTATTTTTGTGTGTGCGCTTATGTGTTTGTGTTTCTTGCGAGACAGGACGTGACAGGAAAGAAATAGTTGAATTAACTTACTGTCAGAGAATAGAGGGAATACTTGTTGAACAGGGACTGTGTTCTTGAGCTTGTGTGATGACAAAGTGATTCTGCTCCTTACACCCACCTGCTCTCAGATTAGGTCAGATATTTGTTTCTGAGGCCAAGCTGTCTCTCAAAAAAGTTGATGATAAAAACTCATCATGAACAACATTCTTTCTTGGCTAAAGTTAAAAAAGAATGCAGATTAATTCAGCCGTCATTACAAAAAGAATGCAATGGCCAAAAAGGAGACTTTAATCTTTAGATATGTTAAAATACTCAAATGTTATATTATAATTAATACCACAAAACAGTATATATGCTTATGCATATTTGTTGTCAATAGAAAAAGGCAACCAATGTTGCATTTTAAAATATCAGAAAATCTTTGTATTGATCCAGTTGGTGTTTCTCCAGCAGATCTAGATCCCAATTAGTGCAGTGGTTTAGTAAAACCTCAGGAAGATGTATAATACAGTGAAAATATTGTTATCTCACCTGTGTTTATTTTATACTGCATTTACCAAACTGCCATAAATTCAGCTTAATAACCTTGTTGCACTTCTGCATGTGCAAACATATATTTTAATATAATATTTTTTGTTCTGCCATTGTTCAATATTAAATCATATTGTAAGCATGTTAGATTATTAGTGGCTATTATCCATGCTGTATTATTCATATAGCCTATATAATCACATCAGTCATTTACAGATGGCGTTTGTTGTACATTAACTTAGCCTATGGCGTCCTCTGCTGTTGGATTCATAAAACAGTTTGGGAATGACCAGATGAGGGACGATGACGTGTTGTGACCGGTGGAGGTTTGGTTGTTTCCCCGTTACACAACCAATATGTACTTAATATCATGACAAAAAAACAACAACTTTACGGTAGGGACATAATTTTCTCTAACATTTGCAAATGCATTAGCTTACCAAAATTAACAACGAGCAATATATTTCTAGGCTTTATTAACCTTTAAAATGTTAGGTAATACAAACTAATGTTGACAAAAACAACTTTTGATTAAACCTTTGATTTTCATGTTCATACAGTTAAATAATGCTGACATAGCTTGCTGTAAAATGTTATTGCTGTTACATTTTATTTATTTATTTATTGTTATTATTATTGTTGTTGTTGTTGTTGTTATTATTATTACATTCGTTGTTGTGTTTTTCAGATCTTACAGCAATAAGTATCGCATATCTTTGGGTCATTTAAGCAATTTCCCACGATCCCTCGGGATTAATAAAGTTCTTTGAATCTTAACGACCAGCCTTTTTTATTCACGGAATTTTTTCGACTCTTTACTGAAATGATGGCAACACGTCCTGACCCCTGCACTGCATGACAGTGTGAATGAACGCGCTGACCGCTGATCTTCACATCATCTATACAGGGCGAATCTGTGACACTCCGGAACACAGCGCGTTCCCTAGAGAACGCCCGCGTCACTTCCGGTGGGGCAGAGCGCTGGAAAAATAGCGACGGCGGAGCAGCAGCACAGCTGGAGAAGGAGGAGGTCGGGCTGGAGCTAGAGTCGCTGTGCAGGGGAATGGGCGACGCTTGATTGCCGAGAAGGTGAGACGTGATACATAAAGCTACATGTTAACGGCACTGTATGTTTGATCGGGCGTGTTGTTATTGCATTTGGTGCTGTTTCATCTAAATAGACGTGGCTAACTTGTTAGCATTCCTTGACAGCTTTGGTGCGGGCTAGCCTGCCAGCAACTTGGCTAGCGAAAATGTTATGTGTGAGTTCGCATGCAATATCATAGTCAGTTAACTTAACTGTCATAGTTACGTTTGTTGATCGTTGACTGTTACATCCATATTATCTTTCCCTTAACATGCAGTCGGTGTTAAGCACCAGCCTCCACATTCCACGTTTTTCTCAATCAGATGCAAGTGGGCCAGTTTCCCACCCGTCTGTTTGTTAATGGGCAGAAAGCAAACTTTTCAAAGAGCTGGAGATCGTGTAACGTTCCTTAAGTTTACTTGGGGCTCATTTACATTTTAATGGCTATAACTACGTTTCTAATGTCGTCTGTCAATGTAGACGGGTTGTATTTTGTTTAAACGCCCATGTGATTTGTTATTTCTCAAAATTCTGTTTAGGTAGCAGCTCATTGGGGTTTGAGACGGTCCCATTATGTCAGATGAGCTGGTACTGGTTTCTCTGACCAACTGTTAATGATATAGTTCTGGGGAACATTTGCTGGGTAACGTTTACATCTACGTTGACAGTTGTTTAAACCACTTTTAATGCATTCATCACATAATAATTACATTGATGGCATGGTTAAGAGAATAAACGTTCATGATACTTTCGTTTTTGTTGTCGCCCACATTTCACCATAACGTGTGTAAAACTTCAACGCATGATGTATAAGATAAGATCCGTTCACACTGTTGTTGCTTCATTGTTTGCTATGGCGTTTTAGTAACGTGTCCTATAGTAATAAAAGTCCCTAAATTGTGGGAAAGTAATACGTATGTTCACGCAACATAATAATTTTATTTAAATATACATATTTTGTTTTGTGTTGTTAAGAAACACCATTATTCTTAAAACAACAAAGGTGTAGGGTATGAAAAGATGGGCTTGTTGGGATAAAAGCATGTTCCACACAGTAGATATGTAACAGGTGTCCAAAGGGCACAGTGTTTCAGTCAGGGCATAAAGGGTAAGTTCAGAAAAGTTCACTTTAGCTGGTGGTTTATGTGTACAGCAATGGAAGTAAAACTGGTCTATACGTTTCAGCTGTAGTTTCAGTACATCCATTTATGCATGAAATGCAGTGTTGTGGATCTGCTAATTCTGTTCTCCTGTATAATCCAGGCTTGTGTCGTTTCTCATTAATAAGTGTCTGATAAATTGCTGCATAAAAATAATTGACAAATGGAGACTGGTAGGTAAAATGGAAAACCATAACAGTGTACGTGAAATATAAGCAGGATATCTGGTTAGAAGCTGAGTTGGAAGAATTCCTTTACAGACATGATTGTAGCATAATGAGGTTGGGGTTACATGGGAAGGAAGGTTATTTAGAGACCTCTGGCATACATTCAAG
The DNA here is from genome assembly GCA_036877545.1 of Yasuhikotakia modesta. Taxonomy (NCBI): domain Eukaryota; kingdom Metazoa; phylum Chordata; class Actinopteri; order Cypriniformes; family Botiidae; genus Yasuhikotakia; species Yasuhikotakia modesta. Next base: position 45,663 of record JBAJNP010000251.1, on the reverse strand, counting down.
ATGCTTATGTGCTTGGGGAATGTTTTCTGTATGGAATGTGGTCTGAAATTGAAAGTAAAAGGAATAATGCTACTTGGCATAGTGTAAAATTGACTCATCTAGTTGTTTTTATTAAATCGTCCTTTTCTATTTAAAAATCACCTTCACCTGCGCATAGTTTCTATAGGTGCATTATGGTATCACTGAAACTCGAATGTCCCACCCTACCACTCTGTTTTTCCCGCTAGGCTTGTCAGAACAGATGGAGCCAAACCAATTAAGCTTTGTGCATGAGTAGACATTATTACTTTGCACTCGATAAACCTTTCATTTTTGTGGTCATGGTACTCGTTCAGGTTTAGCTGTTAAAAAGCGTTTTGGTTTGAGAGCCCTGTTATGGCAGTTTAATAGCACGCAGAAATAGAGAGTTCATCTGGGTTTTGCAATTTCTCTGTATCTTACACAAGACGTTTCCTGTGACATCTGCTTCAAAAGAATATTAGCTAAATGCTACGGGGACGTTAAACAGCAGTTTATGGCTAAAGCTAGGGGTTGGGGAACAGCAGGCTTTGGCTGTGTACTTTATGTTTCTTGGCCAGCTTCAGTGGGTAGCAAGTTTGGAAAGAATAAAGATGCCTTTGACCTGTGCACCCAAAGCAAAACAGAATGACTCAGTGGTATTTTTACCCACTCTGATTATGCTTGTTAGATATGCGAAGCCTGGCTGATTTCCCCTGCCAATTCCTTTATAGCAATTCTTAATTATCTGAATTTGTGCAGCAGTTTCCCTTTGATGTAGTTTTTCCTTGCTTGCAGTGAAAATGGCTGGACCGCTCATGGATCGCAACTGAGTTCTTCTGTGTTTGAGCGCATGGAAACTGTTTTTAATGCACATTGCCCTTTTTATTGTCTTTTTCTGTCATGATCAGAAGCTTTATGATAGTGTTTTAACAGAAAATTCCTTTGCTGTAACCTCATGACTGGGGCTGAGTATGTTACCCGGAGCATCTGACCCATTTTTCTTAAGCCCTTAGCGCTACTTCAGCTACGTAGTTGAATACTGCATTATCATAATTGATCAAAAACACATAATTGATCTAAAACGCATGCATGTATACAGTTTTTACACACTGTAGCTGTGTGCTGTGGTTCAATTTATGCCTCTGACAGTAACAAACTGATGTTTATTGTCATTTTTCATTTGCCGCTTCTCTTCACATTGTAAGTCGTATTGGATAAATGCTTATGTCTTCCAAATACTTAAATGTAAACAGTTATAGCAGTTAAGATATGGAATCAGAGTGTTTGTTGGGCTTTTGGCACTCAGTAGAATAAAGTGCTTTTATTCAAAACAGAGTGTTGTGAGAAAATCTTTGTTGTTTGCTCCTCCATCTCGTGGTACTTCTCAAAAACGTTCTTCGTTTCCCTCGAAGTTTGCATGCAACCCTGGCCACATTTCCCCCTCTCATGGCCTATCAGGTTCCTCCTGCCAAACTCTGCATGTTAAGCATTTTTGGCACTACTGGACTAGGTTTTTATTTTGCAGAATTGGCTAAAAGCTGCTTATCTTGAAGCAGACCTTCTGCAGTGTTCATTTGCCAATGCTGATATGGCACTTTTCGGTCTTAACGGCAATGCTCACTGAACCGGTAAAAGAAGTTTTCAGGGTTGGCTATGACTTCTATTTTAACTGCTGTTCAGGGAAGGGTAGTGTCCAGAGGTCTGTATGCTAGTGTTTACTACCTCAGTGGTTGACTGGATGTGTTGTCTATTTCATCTCTGTTTGGTAAATTTATTAATAAGATAAATGTTTTTATAAGTGATAATACCACTGATTTATTAGTTTCATTTGTTCATTTTTTAGTATGTATGTTCCCTGGGAATTAAACCCACAACTTTGCGTTGTTACCTTAACCTAACGCAATGTTGTACCAATTGAGCTACAACAACACAGCTGTAAAGGCTGTCTACTAGTTAAGAGATACAGTGAGTAACTCATGGTTTGACAAACATGTTATGAAGTGAACCAGGGCAACTTTAACTGGAACAGCCCTTTGATGCCAGAAAACTACCCTTTGACATGCACAGTGCGTGCTGCCAAATATTATATATCACTATGTACGTGGCCTCCTTATCACAATGAGAAATTGCTAACCTATAGCAATCAATCATTCTGTCAGTCCACTGTCCAAATTTGCCTGGAGATCCGTGACTTATGTAATCCAGAGTATGAGGAAGTCATTTGATTAAAAAAAGTATATTTTAAAAGCTGAAAATCTGTGGTTAAAACCCGCTCAACCTTTTCCCTCAGGATATAAGCCTGAGTGCAAAACCTGTATTCCTTGTCTCTGGAGCGCAGCCAGGACGCTTGCTCCCTCGAGTTCATCAGATCAACTGTGCATACATTCTCTGGCAACATGTCAAACTTCCATTCAGCTTGATTCCTGTAACACTGGCAGACGACCTTTCTGAAACGCCTCTCTATTTGTATGCTTGATTGTAAAGGAGAATGTTTCTCTATAGAATGTGACTCTCTTCAGTTCACTTGCGCCTCTTTTATCAGAACAGATTTTTCCTGAATTAAGGCTTGTTAATATGGCTGTGACCTTTATGGATTTTCTCCAAGAATAGCATAATAGGAAATAATATTTCACCACTATATATACAGTATTTAATATTTTGCTACTGGAAGTTGAGTGAGACTTCATTATGCATTTTGCTCTAAGCTGTCCTAAAAACAATGCAACCAAAACAGATAATGAAACTGGTCTAATTCCATGAGGTTTATAAAAATTACTGGCTAAAATGTGCAGCGAAATCAATGCAATATGTTAGAGTTTCTTTGAGTGTTGACCATCTCATTCTCTCAGAGATGGCATGATGACAACATCTGGGCTGTGAGACAGGTGTCTGGCAAGTCCTGCCAACTGGAGAAAATGTTTAGGTTCCCAAATTTCTGCAGTTCATGCTGAATCACAAGGGAATGAGAAGGAAAGACTTTAGCTTAAGCTATAGGAGGAATATAACATAGGAATCTAAAATGGAGTCTTAGGGGCCTTTCGTTGATGGATTTTCTGCGGTGAAGCTCTTGACATTGTTACTTTCTCAGCACGTTAATGCAGCTTGTATTAAAACGTTCTGAGCGGCTGGATTATTGCTCACTGCCGCCCACTTAGCTTGTAGTTTTGATTCTATCATTACTCTTCCATATTGTTTTCCGGCCATGCATCAGCACATGCACACCACAAATTAGTTTATTCATAGTTTAGCTTTTAGATTTTGCTCTGGACTAAACACAACCTTTCGCAGAGGATCTTTGCCAAAGGAACTGCTGTGATACTTATCTGAATATTTCTTTAGGTGTGTTTGATGACCAGGTACGGAATGTCTTTGTCTTTATGGAGCCAAAGTGTCTCTGATGTTTTAAAATGCTTGTGTTTTATGTAGACATGGACGGATGTATGGTCAGGATTACACAGCGCACTAAATGCTGTAAAACACAGTGAGGTTAGGCAGATGTGGTTTCTTGTTACAGAACATTGCAGCTTTATGCCATTGACCTCTAAAAGCCTATTGCAACATGTATGTTTAAAATTCTTTGTTTTTTTTTCTAGTTTCTGTTTAATAGTGCTATTTTTAAGCATAAGTGCTTTGGTTTAATACAGTTTTATCACCAATAATAATTATTATTGGTATTAATAAATACTGTAATAATTAAAATCCAACAACATTTAACTGATTTTTAAAAATTAAATTGACAATTTTGTTTGGAGTAAAGTGCTTTAGAGAGAAACTGAATCTCTTGGTCTTTTAAAGCAGGACATCAGACTTCATGCACACAGCTACATGTCCCTCCAACATGCAGTTGACTTTTTTTCTGTGCTGTGCTTGTATTTCTGTAGTAAACTATAGAGCATTTCAGTAGCAACACATAAATTATGGGTTTGTTTCCTATGGAATGCATTTTCTGATAAAATATATTTTCCTTGAATTAAATGCATTTTAGAAATAGAAACACCTTGTGTATTTTATTTAAAAAATACTACACTGGTCAAAAACTAGTCTTCACTGAGTAAATGGATGCCCTGTTAGTTCTGTGCTGTTGGTTTTGTCATGTGAATGTTATGTTAGCATAGTGCAACTTTGTTAAGCCTGTAATGTTTGCTCTCATGTGTAAAATGTCTGGTGAAGTGTGGTCATACAGTAGGCAGGCTGGCTAATATCCTGCACCAGTGTACCAAAGGCAACTTTTGTTTGTTTTGGGGTTAAAGTGTAGATTAGGCTACAGAAATGTTTCATACATGACAGAAGGCCCGCCCCCACATTTTTAAATAGCTAATAGGTTTATATCATGTCACAGCTGTGAATAATGATTGGCTGCTTGTTTTCCAGTTACAAACATTGTTATGAGGATAACCATTTTGTGATTGGACAGCACTCTGTGTTTTGCAGCTTGAGTCATCGGTGTATATTTGCTAAAGGTGGCACAAAAGGACAAAAAGTCACAAAACTTTCTATTCTTTTTTTTATTTTGATTACTTACATCATTCTTATTGTTGTGTTTCCTTCAGGTTCTCTACAAAACAAGGAGAGACGTCAGTGAGTCATGGAGGACTGTAGCAGCCTCATAGAGTTTGATGTACCCGAGTTCAGCAACACCGTCCTGAAGCAGCTCAATGAGCTCCGTCTTCAGGGCAAGCTGTGCGACATTATCGTGCACATTCAGGGCCAGCCTTTCCGGGCCCACAAGGCGGTCCTGGCCGCCAGTTCACCGTACTTCCGTGACCATTCTTCGCTGGGCACAATGAGCGGCCTCTCCATCTCTGTAATCAAGAGCCCTGAGGTGTTTGAGCAGCTGCTGGCCTTCTGCTACACCGGCCACATGGCACTGCGCCTGCGGGACGTCATCAGCTTCCTCACGGCTGCCAGCTTCCTCCAAATGCAGGCTGTGATTGACAAATGCACACAGATTCTTGAGGGCATTCACTCTAAGATTAAAATCCCTGTGCCTGTCGAAATGGACCCAGACGCCGATTGCGCCACCTCAAGGGCTGGACGCAATGGTTTGAGAGATGGAGGTATTTTTGTAAACCCCACCCAGATTTCTCCACCCTACTATCCACGTCAGAATCATTGCACGGACACGCGGACTTCAGGTAAAGGGGTGGTGCACCAAGCAGAGGAGGGGCAATCCGACCGGGGAAGCAGCGATGGCGTATCTGAGCAGGAGGTGTCCATGGAGGTTGAGTCAGAGCAGGTGGAGCTCATTGGAAAGGATGGGCAGGTAACTGATATCCATATAAAGGTGGAGAAAATAGAACGGCCAAGCAACTCTGACAGCTCTTCAGTAGGTGATGATGGCTACCACACGGAGCTAGTGGATGGAGAGCAGGTGCTAGCTGTTAGTGTGGGATCGTACGGGCCCGTGCCTCCCCCCGCTGGATACACCTACTCTGCACTGTCTTCCCCATGTTTTGTCAGCTTGAGTTCCTCCAGCCCTTCCCGCTCCTTGCTCAGCAGCTTTCGTGGTGGTCGTGCCCGCACCAAACGTCCTGTGCCTCTTCCAGCCGATTTGCTAACTCAGCTCAAGCCCTCTGCCGAAGAATCTGATGCACCTGCAACCGCGACTGGCTTTGAGAATGACGTAAGGGAGAGGAGTCTTCGTGGCCAATGGTATCCCTATAACGAACGCCTCATTTGCATCTACTGTGGCAAATCCTTCAATCAGAAAGGCAGCCTGGACCGCCACATGCGTCTGCACATGGGCATCACGCCTTTTGTCTGCAAGTTCTGTGGCAAGAAATACACTCGCAAAGACCAGCTGGAGTACCACATCCGCGGCCACACGGACAACAAACCCTTCAACTGCCAGATCTGTGGCAAATGTTTCCCCTTTCAAGGCACACTTAACCAGCACTTGCGCAAGAAGCACATGATCACTGGCACAGAAGTTAACAATCACACGGACTTGCTGGCAGAGGCACCTGATGGCCAGAGGGGAGAGCAAGAGGACACCTCTGAGGGTGAACCAGGAGCAACTTACGCTGATGACCTGTCTACAAAAAACACCAGTGAAGAGAGTGGCAAGTGCAGTCCAGAGGAAGCTCCTGTCTCCAAATGTGGTTATTGAGAAATCTTTTCATTTCTTTTGTTGTTTGTTCTCCTTATATAATAAGGAAGAGAAAAGGGTTACTGTTTTCAAGGTTAAGCCCAGCTGTTTTAAAGAACGACAAGAAATAACAAACCCGGTTTGCTCATTTTCTACCTGTCAATTTTTTGGAAGTTCTAAATAGGACTAAGATTGAGAAAATGTTTTTAAGGAACCAGAGTTTTTCAAAGGGAAGGAGTACTACAATCAGAAAATAAATAAACACCCATGCATTCATGGCCTCCTAAGAGTTTTATCACATTTTTATATATCTATATATATTTCCATGTTTTTCAACCTATTTACAGAGTAATATAGGCATGTTGCAATAACGAATAATGTGAAAGTTCAGATAAGATGCTTGTCATATCACGCTTTTACCTGGCCTATTTTTGCACATGTGGCCTGTAGTAGGTCACTTACTCACAAGGAATGGTTTAAATCTGCCAGTGCAAGGCTAATTGTGACATCCGTTCAATACCTCATTATACAACCTCAACATGCTCATAAGGGACAGTATTTTTAGCTTGTCAACTCCAGCCAGGTTTTACCTCATAGCAAAGAACCTGAAAGGAGGGAAAGAAGCTTCTCACAATAAAGACACACTTGTTTTGTCTTCATGGGGTTTAAATGGATCCAGTAGTGAATAAACCCTGAGCAAAACATCTTCACTATACAACAGCTTGATACTTCAGTTATATATTACTTAGTGATTGTATGAATTCTGAATTGATCTGGTTCAGTGTTCTTTAGCAGCCATTTTATGTATATCTGTGCAAAAGTGCTAGTACAAGGTGTGTCTGTGGTTTGTGCTGCCTTTTTCTTTACATAAGGTCTCCCTTTTGTTTTTTTAATAATGTAACTTTCTTTCACAGAATCACAGTATGCTGTCCTCAGCTCTTTCTGTGTATATTCATTTGATCATACACATATCTTTTATTTTTACAGTGTAGTTGCAAATCAGTGCTAAAGTATCAGCCCAGGAAACAATATCAGTTCATTAATCAGAATCAGATTTTTTTTCCATAATATGTTTATAGTTTCAGTTTTCCAGACACTAGGGAGAAGGGTGTGCCTTCAACTAACAAAACCTTAACAATGATGTATTAACATAGTTTGAGATGTACTTAAAGTGCAGGTGTCACATACCTTTTGAAAATTGCCTTAGGAAGAAGGGGAAAACATATTGGTAAATATTTATAGGTTTGGTTTCCTCACTTGGTCAATGGTTTAAATTTCAAACACCTTTTTGTGTATTAAAAATTGGCTTTGTTTTGATTGGAAAGCTCTACCCAGCCTCTCACACTTAATGCAAATGTTGATGCACAGACCAAAACGTTCAGTGTTGAAATGTATAATTGAGTAAGATTCACTTCTTGCAGTTACGCTTCAGTATAGAATGTTAAATGGTATGGTGGTATAGTGTTTGTGCTGGGGATACACCCAGTTCTATAGCGTAGGGTTTCCATATGACAATAGAACAGTAAGAAAAACCTGTAGTGTCAGGCCCTTTTATACATTTAGTATTGTGAAGTGAAAACCCTAGATGCCTGTTATCACCATAATGTCTGTTTCTATCCATTTTTTTACTGCAATGTAACTGTAACTGAAACGTCATACCTCACACTTGATTGTTTGCTTTCCCGTGACTTGAAAGCAGTTGTCACATGCCAATTTCACATGGATTAATTCGTATTGCCGCGCTGTCTTATTTAAATCATTCAAACGGATCGTCTCAAATTATCTCAGAGAAGTTACGCATGATACAAAACAGATAAACGAAATGGTATTTCTTCATAAACAATAAGTAAGCTCAGTTTTTATAGTTGTTGTTATAGTTTAAAGTAATTGCATCCCTGTAAGTGCCGACAGTATGTTTGATTTATAGTTCTTCATGCACAGACAGATTAAAACATGTCTAGGTGTTTATGTTGTTTAGCTATGTGGCTGAACGCACCCTCTATATGTTCTCTTGAAAGGACAGTTGGCATAAGATGGATTCCTCTTTGTTTAGAGACTGGTATTACCAAATCAGGGCAACTCCTTAATTCTGTCAACATCAACTAGTTTCACACCTTGTTTCCAGTGAAGTACACAGTGACTGCTTGGCATTATAGTGTTTTTTTAATCTATATGCATATGTTTTTTTTTTTGTCACTTTTCACTGCAGCCAATGAGAAGGGTGTACCATAGAGGACACACCCCTCCCCACCTCCTAAAGGGATAGTTCACTCACAAAAAAATGAAACTTCTGTTATTAATTATCCATCCTCCTATTGTTCCAAACCTGTGTGACTGTTTTTTGGAACACAAAAACAACGTTATGGACTGGCAGTCTCTCTAACTATTCACTTTAATTGTTTAGAGAAAGTGTTTGGAATAACGTGAGTGGAAGTATTAACCAAGTTGTTATTTTGGGGTAAATTATTCCTTTAAAATATAACTTGAGCACTGAGACAAGCGGAAGATTTTAAAAAAAAAATATTAAGCCTTTGTCTGGTTTCATTTTTGCTGTTTATTCATATTTTGGAACAACTAACCAATAATTGTGCAAGATGTGTCTGCATGCTCATATTACTGGCAGATGTGTGAGAATAAAACTATTTTTTTTGTAATAGCCCTTTTTGAACGGAGTTCTGAAAAGATAATTCATGGCCGTTTCGAACAATGAGCCAAACATGGTAACTGTAATTATAGTTAACCAGAGCCAAACTGCAGAATCTAGAAAACATTTGATTGTTATCCTTGTACTACTGACACATGTTGGCGATGCTCTATGAGGTGATGTATGTCATTTGAAACATTATATGCCAAACGGCTTTGTTCCCTAAAAATGTTTAGATTAAATGTTTAGAACTAACCAAGCCTTTTATCTTACACATTGTGAACATGACTTTGGCCACTAACCAAAGAGCAAACCAAAAAATGAAGGGTTTGTGAGTCGAGAGAGACCAAAACCAAGCCCTGAAAGAAACAAATCTGTTTCAGAAATGTGAATAGCCTATAAATCGCAAAGAATAGCAAATCATCTTTGTCACCTTATTTCCCAGTCTGCTAATACCGGTCTGAATTTTGCCTGCAATAATGAGGAAACGTATTGTCGCTGTATGGAAATACTCTGGACAGAAGTTATAATAGAGATTAAAAGTCTGGCCATTAGATTTTGATAAACAAGCTTTGGATGTTGTTTTGTGGTATTTAAAGAGAGAAGGGTAAGAATGCATTAGGGAAGTTGGGATGCTTTGACAGAGAAGTTGTTAGGAGACGATTGTATCCGTGCCTTGCCGTGAAACGGGCTACGTCACCCCACCGGTCACCAGAGTTTGTGGCCCTGCAGGATTATAAGAATGAGATGAAGGGGTTTCTTCAAAAACAGGGAAAATGTTTAATTGTGTGTGTATCTGTGCAGCCTGGGCTTTTGTATAAACATTGAACTAATGGTTATTTACAAAATAACGTAATGCCTATAAATTAGGTCATAATCAAGACATGCCAATGCAGTTATGTTTTATCTTTAGTTGCTTTCTGTTTGATTTTAGTTAATTTTCTGTTTCTGTATTTTTTTGTTAACCCGGGGGACATCCTGTCTGTAGGTGATTGATATGCATTGATATTATATGAAGCATCAGAGATTTTTCATCATTAGCGTTATGCAGTTTTAAAAGAAAGAGAATATGCTGAAACAAATGGGGACAATCAGAGAGCTTCAAAAGTATAGAAGCTTCCTCTTTAAAAAGTCATTTATTATTTTGCCTGACTATAATCTTAACCGAATGATGACGCTTTCAGGTTAACTGATCTCTGCATCATGTATATTGTTTGGTGTCTACAGAGGGGTGGGGAAATATGCATGCTGGCTCACTTATCGTTAAGGTAGAACTGCATGGTGCCCTCCACATTGTAATACAAAATACAGACAATAATTTGATTTTGTCTTAAAACTTGAAAGTGATTTTCATTTAGAGCTATTGTGAAATTATATATGGCATGCACTTAATGACCTCATAGAGACCTTAATGTTTTTTTTGATAGTTTCATTCCATAAGGAATTCATTTACCATGTAATACTCCCAACTTATGGGACTCATAAAGCCTCAAATATTATATTGCTTGGGATGCGTTCCCCTTTAATGGTGCTTTAAGACTGGTCAGGTTTCCTTTATTGTTTGTTTTATAATGTAAGCAAAAAGATTACGTTCAATCTGTGATATAGGGGTTAAAATACACTTGTAAATGATTTAATGAACTGTACTAATAGCGTCATACTCCAGTTGTCATAGACACTCATATTCCATATTCACTCTGTTCAGTTCACATTTAATCCAGTTCAGTTTGTGCCATGCACACTAATCAAAAAAGAAGTGTTTACAGGAGAAGCTGTTGAACTACTTTTTGATTGTGCAGCTCGTCCTTTTTAACTATTGATACTGACTTACTTCAGGTAGTTTATGAACACTGATCTTAACTTAGAAATATTACTATTGAGAAAACCTTGAAGTCTTCCATTGATTCTCCGCTTCCAACACGTCTCCACTGTTTAATCAAGCAAAAGCAATAATGTTTTTAAAGGCAGTTTTTCCATTGATGTGTTTGCCTCAGATAACAGCAGGATCGTATCAAAGACTGTTCAGGAAGTCATGGAGTTGAGAAGGAAAAGTTTTTTTCAATTTAGTTTTTTATTTGGTGTAAATTTAGAAGGGTTGGGCAAATATGCTTTTAAGATGTGGCAGTGTTTTTAAAGTTACCATAGTCGACATTCTGTATGTGGCCATTTTCAGTACAAGTGTGTGTGCATATGTGCATTTGTTTGTACACGATCATCTGCCACCTCAGTAACACTGGTGGATTTGTTTTCTGTGTCAAATATGGAACTGATCCCTGGGTGAGAAATCCTGCTGCTGTGGTGTGTGCTAAAGATCTTCCTCCATGCATAGAGACTGTAAAATTGGCCAATCAGAAGCCAAAAAGGTCACCTACATAATTTGTACTATTGTTTCCAGCAGTCTCTGAAACCCTGTGTGACTCTAGTTCTCATGTATCTGTGAAATGGCAAAAGATAAAGTAGAACTCAGGGTTTACTAGTATACAGAAAATGCCATTTTGGATGTGCAGTGACTTTGTATGTCCAAAAATAAGCTTGCACTTTTACTTCAGGTGGGGAAACAAATCCTCAGTCATTGGTTCCCAAAAACTGTCTGCCTCATAGGTGTGTTAAGATGCACCAAAATGTTTCCGTTCTTGCTTTCCGAATGCATGAGACAAGCACAGATTTTCAATGCAGAAGATCTTTAGCTCTTATCCAATAAGTAGCACCCTGTCCAACTCTCTGTCATTCACTATACGTACAACCTCACAATCCAACTGTGAACCTCAGAACTCTACTGTTTTATACAACTATGAAGTACATGAAACTAGCTGACGCTAATGCTGTAACAATTAACTCGCCATTTATGAATTTTATTTTATAGCATGAAATATAAAATTATATTTATTCAAAATATATATTTTACTCATAATCATTCTGTGCTGCTCTTTATTTTAGTTCTTAAAGCTTGTACATTGCTTTTTTATGATACAAAGAAATGTCGATACAAATGCATTTGTTTGTACAATAAAGATGCTGATTTGGCAAAAATGCCTGTTGTCTGCGTCTCACTTGTAACAGTATAACAGTATATTAACGTGCATTGTAATACGTATGAATTTTAGTGCTAGTAACTTTAGTGTTGGGTAGTGCTGTCACAAGCGCTTTCCACAAGATGGCGCACATGTACATGACATGTACTGTTATACTTGGACTGGAAATAGACAGAAAAGCAATGATTCAGAGGCGTCTGCCGTAAGTGCTGTTTTAATTCATGAGCCCTCGATCAGGATTTAGGCATGGTGTTAAGTTTAAACATGACCAGCTTATTCACTCAGAATAGTTACAATTTTGAAAAGATACATTTTCATTAAGCCTAATTTTTCTTTAAAGTTTATTTATATTTAGAAATGACATTGAGATAATTCGTAATTAAATAGAAGATTATAATTTAAACTTTAAAGTTTCATAGTGGCAAACTGCGTTGTATTTTGCAAGCTAATCTTAGTCTAACAATAATATAATAGTACTTGACACGGTAACGTTTTATTGAAAATGAAACATTTCTTTAAATATGTCCGTCAGTCAATATTATTATTACTGTATTCAGTTTGATTAGAAGTAAAATACTTCCTATGGGAAATTGATCTTAAATTTTCCTATAAACAATTGTCACTCTTTTCAAGCCATTAGGAACATAAAATAGGAAAACATAAAATATTAAAATATTTTTAATGCTAATAATAAAATGATTAATAAACGCAAATATTTCTGAAAAATCACCTTATATCCCTTTGAATGTCCGGCAAGGTGTGATATGCGCGCGACAGTATTGACCTACTTAATGATTGGTCAGTTATTATGAGGCGGACTTAAGTTTAATTAGGCGCCAAGCGATTGGCCAAAACCTCTGTCAATCAAACGTCTGAGCGTCCCAACACTTCCTGATATCGATGCCCATCTGGTGGCAAATGACCCTCGTCTCCACCATCCGGTAACATCGTGTCTGCACAACCAGCGTTGGTCATGCCTACTCAAAACACAGGGAGTATGCGCGTATCGGATTCACTAAAATTGGCTTAGATCAGCCCCAGCCTACAGTCTGTTATCAGCGGGTGAGACAATATCCTTTTCACATTTTACGTTTGGTCTTTAATGTCGTGCTGCAATACAGCGAGCTTGTCATAGACTGGCGCATGCATCTTCAGAGCGGGCGAGGACGGCACTGTCATCGCTTTCACAGGTAAGATGTACGTTATTGTTGACATCAGTGATCGTGCATAATTGCATCAACAACCACAAACACCCACAAAAACAACCATAACTGTAGAGATGGAGTTGCGTCACGGGGGGTCGTCTGCGTCTGCCCAGCTGGGTACCACACTGTCAGTATAATGCAGACGCCATTGCTTTATAAATAGCATTCCTATGCAATCTTGTCGGTGTGTTGTTTTGCCACAGAATCTGATCTGAATTGAACAATTTTGTGAAGTCCTTGATGTCTGATACAAAGAATGATGCGTGGTGGGAGACATTTTTAGGATTGGCTCAGAAATATTCCTACATATGTTCTGCCCGTTATGTCTGCCCTGACATTTGATAAACGTAGCCACTATATTTCGCTTACCAATGCTGAGCAGAGATCACGTTCGTTTGAATTACTGACAGTGATGCAACAATATTGTAACTTGACAGGGATCAAGACATCTACACAATATACGGTTGATAGATTTAGAAAGTGTTTATTAACTTTTTGTGACACACAAAAAACAAAGAGCTGTTTTCAAAATAGTATTTGGAAAACATTTTCTCATGGGGGAATTTGGAAACCAAAACTTCCCTGTTTGTTTACATGATAAAGATACATTTATGTTTCAGTTGTACTTTCATATTGACATTGTGGAAGGTGTTGTGTTTGGCCTACAGTGCACATCTAAAAATAGAAATTGAAAGCAAATGTTTATGATCGTTGACAGAGCAATGAATGCATAATGTACAGCACATGCTTGTAAAATTAGGGTGGAACACAAGTGAAATACTGGCTGATTTGCCCAATCTCTTGATGCAGCAGTATTTTTTACTGCTGATAAACGTGGGGTCAGTAGTATGAAAATGGACTTAAATAGTCCACCTGTCTGGGTAAGGAATACAGTCTCTTGTCTGTAACAACCGCACAGCAGTGCTTCACTGACTCACTAAATAATGTGTGTTTGTCTGGTTTATTGTTATGTCAACCTCTCAGGACTGTTAGATTTGCATATGCATACATATCTCATGCCAAATTGTGACTTGTATGTTTAAAAAAATAACAAAAAATATAACCCTACTCTACAGGATTGTTTGGTCAGTAGTACATCATAAAATCTGACAAAGGTGTGTGTGTGTGTGTGTGTGTGTGTGTGTGTGTGTGTAATTTTCAAACAGCATTGGCAATTCCTGTTGTCAATTTGTGTATGATATTGAATATTGAATTGTATTGTTTATATTCATCAAGTGATGTCAATAAAGTAAATTTATTTAGCCTCCCCTTACACAGTTACTGTAATTTTCCTCAGGGAAAATAAATGAGTACTCATATTAAATTGCTTAGTACTGTAATGCGGTGCTATATGTTTTCTTTTATTTTTCTAAATCGCATCTTTTGTGATTTTTGTCTTTAAGTGATTCACCACATGCATTTACATGCTTCAATATTGAATGTTTAGAGTTTAGAATCAAGCACTACATGTGCTGCTGTAGTCAGACACAAACAATACTTGTTTTGTTTAAGTGTTACACCTGCGTAAAATCTGCTGTCTTGTTCAATAATTGAGAAGAAAATCTGTTATTGTTTAAGAATAAACTCTTGTTTTCTATGTATTTTGTAGAATTTACAGTTTTAAATCTGGTTTCCTGCAGCTGAACTGATATTATAAGGTCTGACTGACTGTAAGGTCATGGGTTCAGTTACTGGGGACCGTGTCAGACTTTTAAAGTGGCAGATGTTTGTCTGCAGATTGCTGTGCCCTCAGAGACATGAAAAAATATGAAAACATTAGTTCCTACTGTTGCCATAGAAACTATGCATGTCTCAGACTCACACCTGTAAGTCTGTAGGAAATAAAACAAACTGTACATTTTTATTCTTTTATACAGAATAAAAGTTAGTGGTTACATCATGAGTGATACTCTGTCTCCATTTATCGTCATCTGCCATCCTTAATGTAAGCTTGCCTTAAGCTTCAGGTCCAACTGTTTGTGCAGCTGGTCTATCCTCTCCAGCTCACTGCTGATGTTCAGAACATCTGCATCCATCATTAAACATGCTGAGGTAGCTTCATTTCTGAAGTTTTCTCCACTGTCAGGGAGAAGCCACCAGACAGAGAATACTTCAGTGCTCTGGACCTTGGCCAGCTGTCATAAATCTGGATTTGGGCCACCCTCAAGAAGTTCTTCATTGTCATATTTTGTATTTCATTCTGGGTCAAAGGAAGTTGCAGACACTTGTGATGCATGTTATGATAGAACATGGGTCATTCAGTTCTGCTGAGATATCATCTGAGGAGGTATTCTGAACTTGGTTTTGGGACATAAGGTTCTCACTTTCTGCTGTACATCTTTAGTTACTATGAGAGCAATCGCTGTCTGTTTTTTTCTCCACAAACAAGAGTCTGTTTCAGAGCCTTTCTCAGGTGATACCTCGACTCTTTTGCTTTTCCTGATTAACTTTCCAAAGGGCACCATGTCCCCCTCAGATGTTTTGATCTTCTCTGATGGAGTGGGAGTAAATTAAGTGCCTGTGCCAGGATCAGTCGCCATTGGCCCTTGCACTGACTTAACCAGGTTGGAAGGTCTCAGTATCAAAGTAGTACTCTACATCTGAGGTTTCTCCAAGACTGCTGGCACTCATTTCCCTCAGACGCTTTTCTGTCCGCTGCCCCAGCTCATACTTTATCTTCACTGGAACCCGTAGCATTCCTTAAAACTCTTCAGGCCATTCGTCTGCTCTCATTTGGTTCAGCTGAATCTGTTTAAATTCAGAATATGATGATTCAGTTTTCCAGTTTAGTGAGTCATGCTAAGTTTGGACATTTTTAATTGTTTTTCCATAAGTGAGTGAAAAATCACTGTTTTCAACAACACGATGCATAGGAAAAACAGTGACTAAATTCTGTTATTCAGAGGGACAGTTTAAGAATCCTGTTTCCATTTCCTGCTGTGCGGCGACTGTTCATACTGTATTTGCATTCATTTCTATCAAGCAGGGACAGTTACAGAGATACAAAACTAATGAAAGCTCAGAGTATACAAACTCTAATCTAAACCAACCTAGTTTGTCTAGCATGTAGAAATAACTACAATATTTAAACTACAGATTAAAGTACATGATAAGTCAAGTGTATTCAGTTGTTGTTCAGTAATAACAAGCAAGTTCTCTCCTACTTGTGCTACTTCTCAGCTTAACCTGTTTTTAACAGTTCTCCATTAACAGTTAAAGGATTTTAGTTGTTGTACTTGTTGATTAAGCCACCACAGCTTAGATGAGCTTCAGCATTCTGCATGTGTTGTAGTTACAGCCTTTGTCCATGGTTACCATACTACTATAACTGACAACTTTAGAGCAGCTTACCTTCACTTAAACAATAAGAAAATGTGTGTGGACACGTACATATATCTAATTAAATTTGATGTAATGTGTTTGTCTGATATGTGCCATTAGATGTCTATAGTGAAATAATACAGAAAAACCCAAGCAGTGGACTATTTGTGGCAAAAACACTGCACACTACTTACAGTGTTTACAGTATTGACTGAATACTTGACTTGTAATTAAGATTGTAAAATACTGCTGCTTGCTCAGGTCTGAGGTAAACAGATAGTATATCCATGTTTAAACACATCTCAAGAAAATAACGACAGACTGGAACATTTACACTAACAGTACCCAACAAAAATTGTAGGCTGTGTTTTAACCATTAGCTAATGCTCTTTTGTTTTAGGATTGGCATGTAAGTATAATATTGTTTATTCATATTTTAAGTGCAATTATTTTGGTATCTGCCTTTGTACTTTTATAACTCAATTTTAGCATGCTTGCTTCTGTAATATACATTAATAAATACATTTATGACATCATACAAACTCATTTTTGGGACAAAATGTTTTCCTTATTATCTTGATATAGAACATGTAATATATATTCTATTTATTTGTATATTTATACATACAAAAGAAAGTAAATGTCAGCATTTCACAGCTACTATAACTACTAATGTTGGCTTGCAATTGAATCATTGTTAAGAATAATAAAACGTTTACTGGGCTCATAAGTTATTTATCTTGATTTCTCTCTGTCTTTCAGTATTGGCAAACCCGCTTTGGAATGGCCTCTTCATTAACCCTACCACAGAGATATTAGCCATGTGAAACATCTAGCTTAACATAATGGGTATGCATATCTCTGACTTCTGTACTACATTCTTTTTTGCCAGTTATATTTATTTATAATCTAAAGGCTGGTCGTCATTGTAATATTGTACTTATACAGGTGAAAACATTATACCATTATACCAATTATAGTTTATTGTGTTTTATGTGCCCTTTAGAAGTGTGTTATTAAAAAATATTATATGACAAACATGAAATAAAATACAGAAACAGTGTAACAGGAAATAGTGTAGCTCTTAATTAGATTATTTCTGTCTTTCTGCTCTGTGCTCATACAGAGTTTGAGTCTTTTTCCAATAACTATAAGATATGGTGTAATAAACTGTACTTGAGGTGTTTTTAGAAGACAAAATGGAGCAGACTTTTCATCTGTTGTCTGGGGTCTTATAATCTAGATTGCGTTCTGTCACAAAACTGCTTTTATGTTATAAATTCCTGTTAAACTTACAGGAGAAAATCTCTGCAGAAGATGATGAGTATAGCTTATGGCTCATTGGCTCAGCTGCACAAGCAATGGCTGGCTTAATGTAGGGCAGACCTATCAATTATGTTGAGGATTAATTTGTGGTTAAGAACTCCCTCTTCTGGCTGCATCAAGCATTGTAGCTAAACCACAAATTAAAATGACATTTAACAATGATTCTGTTCAACTAAAGACTAATGCACGTATGTGTGCGCATGTGTGTGTTGCAGGGATGGCTGAGAGGTTGTGTGTGGTGCTGGTGAGCAGCTGAGGTCGGCTGTGATCAGGATCTTCTCTACAGGTTGAGAGCATGTACAGGAGGAATGGGCTTCCTGCCAGTGTCAGCATCACCTCTGGCCACTCACAGGTACTGAACTCTCATCACATAAGTCTGATAGTGTTCTCAGCTGTAATAACAACTCTGCTAAAATCTGTAGTGATTTATTACAATTATTTTGTGGTCAGATGTTATTGTAGAACTGTACTAAACTGCATAATTCCCAGGCTTACCATTTCCAACACTCTGTTAGTTTTATGTCTCCTTCTCATAAAATAATATAAACTCAAATCTATATTTTTTAAACATTAAGCATTAGGCCATGGCTCTGACTGTTTAAAACTTTTAATTAAAACTCTTTAATTAAGACACAGACCTGTGTATCATCTTATTTTGTTCCTACTGTAAATAAGTAAATCATGTAGAACATTCCTTGTATATTATTCGTACCTGTGTACACACACACACGCTTTGTTTTTTTAAATATTTAATCGGGTAATTTCATAGATATAATGTTTTTTTCTGTACATGAACTCGATAGATAGGCTATATATTCTATCTCCCAACATTAACTTAAGCCCTAAACCTATCTGTCACAGAAAATTTTCTGCTATTTTAGATGTTCATTCTCTATAGTTTATAAGCTTGTTTCCACACAAGGTCAAACTTACTGGAATTGCTATACTTTTGGTCCCAAACACACACACACAGTTTGGCTAAAAGGTTATAGATTCTTATAACATAAAATAGATCCATCACTGCTACATATTTTCCTTGATTGGTCAGCAGATGTCAGGGCAGTTAAAGAATGTAACAAATTAATTTACATAAATTCAGACAAACTGGTAAATAGGGCAAACAATAAATGCTGATATATTAGCACTGAAGATTAAACAAAGCAGTATGGATTAAACATTAAAGATTTATTGATTAACCTTTTATATCGTCAGTGCTGATGCTGCAGTTATGGCTAACAACAGAGTGGGGCACTATTGTCTCTTTTACCAGAGAGTTGAACGCTACATGCAGCGTTATTGCTTGCAGGTCAGAGAAATGTTGTGCTGACAGTGTTGATCTATGTGCTGGCAGGATGTTGCTGAAGGGAGACAGTGTTATGACATTGTTATACTGGATGAAATGTAACACATCAAAAGAGTTCATTTTATTTCATTTAATAAAGCGGCTGTGTGGTTCTGTTGTTTTTGTGGTTTTGTTACTGTCTGCTGTTATCTAGTGTACTGACAGCACAATAAATGACAAGCCAATAAAATAAGCATATTTGAGGTCTGAGAAATTTATAATAACATGGCAGGTCTTAGTTTAGCAGTCAACAGAACAGCCATCCACGTCCCATACTAAAATATACCAGCTATGTGTATTTGTGCGGGATGCAGACTTGAGTTATTGAAACAACTTGAATGGGCATTCTAAGGTTATTCTAAGGAAACATAAAAGAGCTTTAACCTAACATACCTCAAAAATTGCTATTTATCATCTTTTACATCTCTTATTGGTTTGTATCCCTAAATTGGTCAAGTTTTTGAACTTTATTTAATTCAATTTGTAACATCAACATAACTATTAGCTGGCTAATAACAGACTGCTCATGAACAAGTTCACAGTTATTTTAACATAAACAGTTATTCTGTTTTACAATGATCAATTATATTAAATATGGAAATGAACACTGTACATTCTATGATGGAGTGAATCTCTAATTCACCAATTACAGAATCTATACAATTTATACAAGGTTTTTACATAGTTTACAAGTTCATTAATATAGATATTAAATTAAACAGAATGAAAAACTTTAAAGGATCTGTTAGGGTAATTTACTGAGGAGAAACTCTTTTCCACTGTGACTGTGAAAAAAGTATCTTTGTTATGTGGTCTGGTCTAGCTTTAATCGCATAATGGGCTGTATTGGCTCATTGCCTGTCAATAAAATAATAAAAGTGATGTGGTTTCATTGTGATTCACTCCAGCCATCTGCACGTAATAATCAAATGGACTGAAATGAATCAGCCGGACAACAGTGATTAAACTGATTCAGTGTCCACAGGAAGATATAAAGTCCATGTGGACTCTATAGATGTATGTGATTTTATCACTGATATTATGATCTATTTTTACTCTTCTTTCATCTTTGTTCTCTTTCTTCTCTTCTGTCTGCAGGACAGCAGTAGTACAGAGTCTCTGGATGGGCGGAGCTTGGACTCTGCTAAGAGTTTTGATGCAGTGGTGTTTGACATGCTTAAAGTGACACCTGAGGAGTTTGCTGTGAGTACACATTTACAGTATTTATATGTATGTATGTAATGTATTTGTATGTATGCATTTGTTGCCCCATACCCTGATTTTCAGTCTAAAAATGAAATGATAGTCTATTATAAAAATACAAGTGTATTACTTGAGAAATTCAATTTCCAACAAACTGTGAATCAGCCATTACCATTCCTATAGTTATTCTGTCAAACTGATTTATATCACAAAATTACAGTTACAGTTGTGGAGTCATTTTCTCCACTAGCAACAGTTATGCCTCTAATAAATACAGTTTGAAAAGTGTTTTAAGGGAGTTTTTTTAAACTGAAAGTGCCCATAGCTGAAGCAACTTCCTGGCAAACACAGTGTCACTGTCTAATGGCATAATGACCTAGTTATGTTTTTAAATTTATTTCCAACTCATAAAATGTCAATTCAAGGGAAGCATTTATTGCCCATTCATTAAATGCTGCTCTTTTACTATTTGTGAAAACACAGTGCCCTCCTTTAAGATGCATTAAAAACATTTCCACTGTAAAAAAGGAAACTCAGAAATCTTGAATAAAGCTTTTCAACGCTTACATAAGATAAAGACTCCAGTCACATTAAGTCTAAA
The DNA here is from genome assembly GCA_036877545.1 of Yasuhikotakia modesta. Taxonomy (NCBI): domain Eukaryota; kingdom Metazoa; phylum Chordata; class Actinopteri; order Cypriniformes; family Botiidae; genus Yasuhikotakia; species Yasuhikotakia modesta. The sequence goes on along the minus strand of JBAJNP010000251.1, from coordinate 24,901 downwards.
ATCACCATTTTATTTATCTTTATGACCTGTGAAACATTAACAAAGCATTAACATTAAAACATTAACATTTTTTAATACAATGCCATTTGATTGTGTTAATCAGCTTGTGGATTTTGTCAACATTGTTTTTTTTTATTCATTTCTTTATATTTTCAGAGTCAGATCACTTTGATGGATGCTCCTGTATTCAAAGCGATACAGCCTGAGGTGAGACAGCCAAATATGAGACCCTGGGGCTAGTTGTCACACAGAGAAAGTTGTATATCTTAGTAATGTTTCTGTTTTCTGAGTTTTTGGCTTTATATTACTTAAAATGTGTTTCATTTTTGTACTTGGCTTTAAAGCCTGTAATTGTGAGCCTGTAAAGACTGTTTAAAGCAGATTCCATCTTCCATCACAGACAACTTAGCCTGTGTACTGTGACAACATGCTCTCCTATTAAGCTATATGAACTGTAACTTTTTCCTGGTGGTTCTCCAAACAACAGTGGAAATATTCAAAATCTTTATTGCAGTCAAGATTTTACACCTGATTTTACACCTAAAGAATATTGAGGTAAAAACTAATATAGCCCCAAACCAGCCCTGGTCATTTCTGTACATTTTCTGTTTCGATTTGTATGGTTTATCAAGACAATGGCATTTGAATAGAGGCATGAACTTTTTCATTGGGGCAGCCAAACTGAAGCCACACACACCAATAAAGAGTTCCACAGCTATGAATTGATTTCACTCTCTTTAGTGCTGAAAATTAGCATGACGTGGCATCCATCAGTGTAACAGCGCATTATTGACACACACAGTCCAGGCAGACCACAGTAGCCGCAGAATCTAGCTATACATTCTTCCATTACATTATCCAGAACCGAATCCTTCGAGTTACAGATCATTCAGTACTTTCTTCAATTAACATTTTATGTGAGGACTGAAATGAAAAGGCACTTGTAACTGATACAGAGTAGATTTGGACTGAAATTAGGTCGGATCCATGAGAATGGTGAAAGTTTTTCCATCAGTAATGAGGCAGTTTTATAGTTTCTAAAATGCAGTTTCTAAAGTTTGCATAGTGGTAAATAAAAAGTTTTTTTTTTTAAAAAGTCGCACAGTAAATGTCCATTTGTTAACATAGTTGATGCAGTAATATTTAACAATACTTTTACTATTGTTAATGTTACTTTCAATGTTTACTAGCATTTTTTAAAAGGGAAAATATTGTTTCAGGTACCATTAGTTGAACAGTAGATCTGCTAACAAAAACTGTTGTATTAACATTAATAAATGTTACTAACTGCTGTAAAATATATTTCTCCATTGTTTCTACTTATTAGCTTGTGCATTACCTAATGTTAACAAATGGAACCTTATTACATAGTGTTACCAGTTTTTAAAACATTTATATTTAAGGCATTTAGCAGATGGGATTACACAAAGTTTGTTAAGTGTTCTGTTTTATGTGGTTTTAAGAAGTGTAAGAAAGCCATGGTCAACAGATGACATAAGCTACATGTAATTCAGAAAGTTTTCTGCCAGAAACAGGATAGCTTTCATATAAAGCAATAAATAAATATAAACACAATAGAAATTCACAATCCATAAATCCATAACAGTGGATATTAAATTTTAACAGATTTTTTATAAGATGTTAGATCATTTGTAAGTTGAGAAAACAGTGTTCCAGTTTTATCTTAATGAATTATTAGCTTGGCCTCCGCTAGGTCTCTGCATATTGCCGACTGATGCTGTAATGCTTCTGTTGAGAATTGCCTGGCAATATGTTTGGCAATCGGTCCTATGCGAGTTGTTTCTAAACGCTTAAGTCTGGAATATTCTGGTCCTGTTTTGTTGACCTTGGTATAAATCTCTGTTCTTTTTTAGAGAAAATGGATTTAACATTTAGCAAGAGCTACTACAGATTGTTGAAACCAGTTTGTGCTGGTGTAAGTGATGAGAGTTTCATTAATAAATGATGAAGAGCAGTTTTGAGACCCACATCTTTGTAGTCCACAGTTTATATGACATCCTCTTTGTGACTTGTGCATACTAATGGGTTCGCTTGTTGTCAGACCCAGTTCTCACGCACATCCACTTGATTACGAAGTGGATCTGTTTAAAAGGGTCATAATCTTTTATGCTCACCTGGTTTGTTTAAGTATTAGCAACAGTAATTGTAAACATTGTGAGATGCAACCAGCACTGTGTAATTCTTTCTGGTGAATTTAGCCATGGGTTACTTTTGTGTAGTGACGGTAGATTCATTTGCCTTACAGAATTGCAGATGATAAAAATGTGAAAATAAGATGCATTATATATTTGAGCCATAACTTGTTATTTCACAGCTGAAATGACAATTAAATACATTAATGGGATAATTCACACAAAAATGAACATTTTGTGTTAATTTACTCATTCTTATGTCACTGACATTAAAGATGACAAATACAGATTTTTGAATGACAAATAGAGTGGATTCAGTAGAATAGCAGCAAACTATGACTCACTAAAGAGTGTCATGTATAAAATATGTGTGGTTCGCTGAGCGTTTTCCAAATGCTGCAATTTCACGCTTAATCAATTTCACAGCAAAATTGTTGTGGCCACCATAACACGACAGGAAAGAAGTCATACGAGATTGGAACAACATGAGAGTAAATTATTGCATAATATTTATTTTGGGCAAAGAAAAATGTTTTTGCTTTTACAAGATCCCAGATTAAAAAAATCACAATTTGTCTCCTGTGTATTGTTTGGCTGTTTTAATAGTGAACAAATGCTGGCATATTAATAATGCAGTTATTCTATATTCTTACTGAGACTGATCAGCTGTATCAGAAACATTAACTAGAATTTAATGGCTTTACTAATTCTGTATATAAATTCTACTTTCAAGGACCACATTGACAGCTATGATGGTTTACTACATACCTCCAGTATTTCTTGGGTTTTCCAGACTGAAAATACATTAAATGGAAATTAAATGACATTTATAAAGCATTAATCAGTGTCAATGGTGTATTTCAATCCTTGATTTCTTCCTGAGGCAAATCTGTCATGTGTGATAATGAACTTTCAAATTTTGATCTGGTTGTTCTCTAGGTGTTGCCAGTGATTTATTGCTAAAAGTGTCAGTTTTATTGACTGCGTTTTTAATAGGTGTTCAGAGAAATTGAACAATTTGTGGAGAACGAAAAATGGCGTAATGCATAAAGAACAAGTAGAATTTTTTCTGAGGACATTTGCATCAGAGTAACTGTCTTGGAACATAAATTATTTGGTTAATTGATTTTGTTAGAATTTGAAAACCTCTGACAAAACTTTTTCAGGTTGTCCACAGTCTGAAACACATTGAATTAATTTGGCTTCAGTTGGGGCTCCCACTGGAAAACAGCTAATTTTAAATCTGCTGAGTCTGACCTTCCCAGCCTCTAATTCAGGACTCATTCATTGCAGTCAGTCTTTCAGATCCTGACATTTTTGACAATGAATGCGATCCTGTTTTTGAGATTTTTGCCTGCATGTTTCATTCATCTGTGAAAACATGGATATATAATACAGTAATATTTATGCATTTGACCATGTTCATTCATCAATATTTCAAGTGCATGCCTCAGAGATTTTGTGGATTTCTAAAAAAAAATATGGTTTTGAAGTTCCTGACACTGGCAGCTAGTTTAATAGATATCAGATGTATAGGAGAACAACCACTCAGTTGCTTTGTGAAAGCTCTGCCCCGTCTCTCAAATTTTGGTGTTCTTTACCATTTATAAAAGACATTTTACCCAGTATGTAGAGTCACAATAAATGTAGCTCAATTGGTGGACCATTGTGTTAGCAGTGCAAATGTTGTGGGTTTGAGTCCAAGGGAACACACACATAAATTGTATAGCTTGAATCCACTGTAAGTCAGGCTGGATTAGTGTCTGCCAAATGTGTAAAAGTAAGTGTAACACTTTCTAGGTCATATCATGAGGACACAAATGCCTTGATCTTTTGAGAGAAAAGATCTTGATGTACTGAAAAACGACTTTATAAAACCAACTTTTGTACTAGCATTGACCTCTGAGAAAAAAAATAAAGCATATTAAAAAATATGGTTTGCAGAGCTTATAAATCTTCATTTGAAAAATCTCCATTTTGGACATGACGTTCAATGACATGGCTCAATAATGAGGTTATGAGAGTTTTTAATTTCATTCCATCATTGTACTACGTTTTGTATTAGATGTATCAGCTCGCCAGACCCAAACTAGAGCCTGTTTTCTGTCAAATGCGGTTGCACTGTAAAATTGGAATCCAACAGAACGTGTGGCTAAAAATGATGACTTCGCAAACAGACTTAAAATATTTTGGTACCTAGACCTTGCTTATTCACATGGAAACTCCGCTTTCGCCGTCCATGTGGAAACTGAAATGCCCTCAAATGTTTCCATCTGCTCTCTCATAGCAGTCTGCACGATACTCTAAAAGTGTCATTGTTCATAGCTAGCTTGAACCTGAGGAGGCTTTGAACCCTGAAAAGTCTCCCATAATGACTGTCAATGAGTTGAAGGAAACTGACAAATGTGTTTGTTCTGTTCGTCCTTTTCTAACTTCTAATAGCATATGCTTTCAAATTGAACATGGGTCAATGTGTACCATTCAATTCCTGTATTTCATGACATTATTTATTGTTGTACACGTTGGTTAAACATCCTTAATACCATCTTTTATATAACACAAAGTGAAGCTAATATAAATACTAGTGATTTAATGTCACTACAAAAACCAATAACAAATATGGTACAATTGACCAACACAGAAATGGCTACATCTGTTAGCATTTAACTTTTACATGTATATGGCATGTACAACAGGGCATTCAGAATATACATTTCATCATTGTGTGTTCCCTGGGAATTGAACCCACAATCTTTGGACTGCTAACTCAATTGGGTGAGCAACAGGAACACCAGAACTGTGTTCAAACGCAGCTGCAGAAATACTTTTATGCCTTTTCATTTAGTTAAACTGCATGCAGAGGTCTGTTTACTGAACTTCATGACTGAGTGAAAAGATGGATAAATAAATGGGTTTGGATGGTGTAAGCGTGTGGAATGAGAAAGTTTAATATGATTAATGTCACTGTGCGTGTAACGTGATTAATATCAGAGAAGATAAACTGAAAGTAAATACACATGTTATTAGACCTACAAACTGTTGTTAAACTGTTGTATTCATTATTGGATTGTGGTTATTAGGAGCTGGCGAGCTGTGGATGGAACAAGAGGGAGAAACACAGCCTTTCACCTAATGTTGTGGCCTTCACACGAAGATTCAACCAGGTACCATCTGCTTCACAGCCATATTAAATACAGCTTTGGTGAAATTTCAGATTGCAAATACATTTAGACCACATTTATCAAAAACTTTTGCAGAACATTTGTCAAAAATGTCATTGTACTTTTTGTTTTGAATTTTGGAAATTATAAAGTCTCTAGTTTTCCTAAGGGTTCACAGACTGATGGCTGAAAAAGGTGCATTTGCCACATCTGTCTTTTGATTTATGAACTGTGAAAGAACCTGTTAAAAGGTTCTGTAGTTACTGTTAATTTAGCCTTATTTGTAATTTAAGATATTGAGTTAGTCATTTAATTTTCTTTCTGTCTAAACTAGTTGTTTCCTGAACGTTTTACCAGCATGTCATTTTTAAGACAGCTTAAGACAATTTCAGGGCAGTTTAGCAAAACACAGAGTTAAATCCAGAGTTAAATTAGTTTATCCCTCTGATTTGTCACTGTGATGTATAGATCTAATTACAGGTCAATCTGCTGAGATTATGTGCAAGTTATTTTCATCTTAATCGTAATGCAGTCCTCACATTCATTCATACAGTATATTGGCCACTTTCAAGGTCAAAACCTAGATTGAGTCAAATAAGACAGATGTGATTGAATCCTATTGCACTGAGAGAGGAACATGAAAACTCTATTAAGTGACACTTTATATTACAGACATGGCCCACCAGGTAATTCTATGCTGATTGCAATGGTTTCAGTTCAGATTGACCTACTAGGAACTTTCATATGTAGCTATTACAGTGTGTGAAAGAGGAGAGGAATTCTTACCTCAGTTTCCTGTGTCTGCCATCAGAATGCATTAGTTTAATAAGTGTCCAGTTGGAGATCTTGGTTTTAAATATAATTAGCTTGGCATAAGATCTCTCCAATAGATATTACAGTCATGCAGTGCGAACAGGGGATTAAGCTGTAGATTTGTGTTGTTTCCTATAGTTATTTTGTCTAACAGTTTTATTTTATATTCTAACTGCCCATTTTAGATTAAATCTGTGTACTGTGTATTTCACTGTATTTCACAGATGTCTGCTGACTTCTGTGTAAACATTATAACATTAACAATCATACGTTCACACACACAAACTTTCTTTATCCTCACAATTATTGGCAGTATACAGTAGTAATGAATATGACTTTATTTGCAAGGAAATCTGTTTTGGCATTTGGAATTTTAATATAAAAGGCCATTTGAAGGCTGAAATTACTTCAGGCTTTTTGATTCTTTTTAATCAGGTCAAAAAAACAAACAAATGCTTAAATGTGTATGACAGTTCCTTCAATTTCCTGATTTTTAAAGACATCATTTGTTTGTATTGGTTAAAATCAAGAGGGAATTTTAGGTCAGTCTTCAGTGTCACTGGTCTGTTTATTCTGACATAAACCACATTTAATCAGATTTTGGTTGATGTTGATCCCGACCTTTTTATATTTGCTTCATAACAGCTTTATATTTGTTTCATAACAGAGTTTATAAGGTTTTGAAATATAATGATTTGTTGCGGTCACTCTATTTGTCTGAATGCTCCTGTGTTTTTAAGACACCTCCATTTTCTTTATTCATTGTCTTTTTCTACATTAAAATTTAAGCATAACAAATTTAAGAACCAGTCTTTGCTGGGTAAGCTGGTGCAGTATGTCATCACAGAAATTTCCTGGCAAGATGAATGTACAGCCAAAACGTTAATGTTATGTCTTCACTAAAGTACTATAGCTTTAAAGAAAAACTTTGAATCTCAGTTTGGTTTAAATCTCAATGTATGTTTAAATGTTTTTCTTTCAGGTGAGCTTCTGGGCAGTGAGAGAGATTTTGACGGCTCAGACACTGAAGATAAGGGCAGAAATATTGGGTCACTTCATCAAAATTGCAAAGGTGAGAAATTTACATGCAGTGTTAAATCAATGCAGCCTGTACTGCTTAAATTTACCTACTATTAGTGCGCCATACTTTGTTTTGGCATCAGACACCCAACTGACCCTGTGTGACTCTGTATCAAAAACAGTTAAATATTTAGTGAATTATATTCACATCTGAATTGCATTAAGCTTAATGGTTTAGTAACTGCTCTTGGCCTGCATGTCACTTCACTTGGCATCTCTATGTTTAACAGGTGTTACCAGAAATTCAAGCAATACAATAAACACACAAGCTTTAGTGCACACCAAAAATGTTCCTTTAACCATGAAGGTTATAATATCGGCACACCAGACAAATAGCAGGAATAGGACTGTTTGGGTAACTGCTGAAAGAATCCATTTAATAATGCTTGTGGTGCAGAAACAATGTATTTAAATATATAGTTTCAAATAGTTTTTTAAATATATACTTTCAATTATAGGGCTGGGCGATATGACCAAAAAAATTATCACGATATAATAGTTCATATTGATCGGTATTGATAATTATTGACATTTTTAACTTTATTTTATTTTTTTAAAAGACAAGTATAAAAGTTTACATTTAACCANTTTTTTTTATTTATCCACATTATTAAGGCAAATTATATTAGTTTTAGCCGTCAAAAACTTGTAAACAAAAGTTTCTTTTTTGTCTTAAAACAGTAAGTGTTAAAAACACAATAGCGCATATGTATTAAGTGACGTGGCTCTCACTATATCCGCCCACTGTCAGTGGTGATACAGACTTGGTTGCTTTCATTCAGACCCATGAGACCAGAGCATCAGTCAGGTTTGCGCAATAAATGGCCCTGTGTGGTCTTCGGTAAAATATGCCGTTTCCAAGCATTTACTCTTCAGATTTCAATCGCTGTCTATGAAATGCACACTTAAGCTAATATACGGATCACATGTGCGCCTCGTCCACATAACTGCGGTTTGCACATAACTCCTCATAACTCCTTATGTGCAGTTATAACTGCACATAACTCCTCACCGCCGGCGCTCATCATGCGTGTGGCCTAATGTCACCTACGATGACGCAACCGAACCGAGAGCGACGCAACAACCAAACAAAAATGGTTCACTGTGCTTACCAAACAAAAATGACAGTTTTTGCATAAACCAGCTCAACATTGTACAATACATTTTCTGTGGAATTTCAGTCATTTTTTTGTTTTTATTCCATCTGTCATCATAAATTTTTTTATCTTGAATGTCTGAAAGCTTCAATTTTATGGCCTTAAAGTTTTTTTGTTATTTTTAAAACATTTACACTTAAATGAAACAGTTAAAACACTTTCAAACAAAAAGATGGTTATTTAAATATTTTCATTTGTGAGAAAACACACACATACATACACACACTCTCCTGTGAATTCAGTCTTCATGCTCTTCTGAAACTCAATCCGTTCCGTAACACAGGAAAACCTGCTGAATGACTCTATATTGTTGAACACTTACCCTTCAGAACCTGCCAAACCTGTCTTAGTGCACTACGCTAGCGGCTACGCTAATGAATAAAGCAGATCAACCAATGACTAAACCAAACCAGGTATTGGTTTCCTTCTGGAATGGGCCCATGACAGACTGTACATGCTACTTTACAGAGGTCAATTGTACTGAAAAGAAGAAAATGACAAAAAATTTACATCATCTGATTGGAAAAATAGTGGAACAAACCCACAAAATTGTGGGTTTAGGCAATTTAGGCATTTCAAGCAGTTGGTTGAGTTGTACAGCATCATTACTGTTTCAGTCTGTGAACATATGTTGAAATAATGTATTTATTTTATATGAAAAGATGATCACTATTGAAGGAGTCTTTATGTAGCGAGTCTTGGTTTTATTAAAGAATAAATGCATGAACAGCTCTTCATGAATCTGTGCATGCAGAAATCTGATGTGCAGTTTTCTGCAGAATTTCATTCACAGGTTAAATGCATTTGTTGCGTTTGTGTCAAGGTCAACACTTGCTTTGCAAAATGCAAAGTAATTAAAGAGCTGTGGGTGATTGATGTTCATTAAAACTCTGGTCTTTGGTCCTCTCTTAGAAGCTGCTGGAGTTAAATAACCTGCACTCCCTGGTGTCAGTGGTCTCTGCTCTTCAGAGTGCCCCCATCTTCAGACTAAGCAAGACCTGGGCGGTAAGTTACCGTTGATTAGATTAAACTGGACTAAACCGCATTATTTATCTGAATATTTAATTTGCCATAATGTATAAGAGCATCAAAGATTCCATACCACAGCTACATGGATCTTCAGTTTTTATTTAGGGAGAGAAAATTCTCTTTTATATTCTGTTCACAGGGGATTTATTTTGTATGACCACCGAATGGTAGCGATTCGCTGCTGTACGTTTAGCCGCCAGTGCTGTGTTTGTATTTATTTCTCCAGAGAGCCGTAGTGCTCTTGGATTTCCATTGATCTTATTTGCAGAGATGTAGATGTGCGGGGAGCACAGGCTGCCTGAATGCATTACAACTTGAAAGTATGAACCCATTTGATCCCATTGCTTAACGTTTAAAGACTTGGAAAATTTTGAAAGAGCGTCTTCTAAGACCCTGTTTGGTATTGCCAAAGCTTTAAATCTATTTATAGGTATGTGCATTACCAGCGTTTGAAGTCTGAGAATCTCTCGGGATCTTTTAGAGGAAAAAGGTTGAACTGTTAAAACTATACTGACAAAATGTACAACTAGTTTAACAACCAAATGAACAACTTATATATTAGATATATTAGGATACTTTTGCAATATGGATATATTACATATACAGTGTGTATATATTGTGTACATACGCAGTAAGTAATTACAACTTTCAAACCCACAGGTATAATTGTGTTTCTTTTTCATCTCTAGTTGACGTTTAGAGAATTATTTTGCTGGTCTGAGTTTGGATTAAAGTTTGCTATTAAAGGTGGGCAGTTGCTTTTACCTCGAAAAATAATTTAACATTTCCTGGTGTTTTATCAAGTAAAATATCATGATACTTCTCTGATCCTCAGCTGTTGTTATATTTAGAGCTACTTCAGGTCTTATTTTTGCATTGCTGTAAACCATTTATTTGGTCTCATGTGCCTTCATGCATTGATCATTCATTGTACATTTAGTCTGTACCTAATCTGTCTATTAGGGGACAAGGCAGAATTAATAATTTAACATGATAAAAAATAACAATGATCCTCATTGTCATTTATGAGCAATCTCAAAGGTCATATTGGAGATAGATCATGTGCCTTCAGAACAGTGTCCAGCTGTCCAAGAAGCACTTAATTTCTGCCTGTTACTTTGAGAGGCATGTTGTTACATAAAGTGTGTAAACAGATAAAGGGCCAAGGACATTAAGTGCTGTAAATGACCTTAATTGATGTAGAAAATGGGGATTTCAAATCTGGCAGGTTTATTATCCAGTGCTAATTTCAATAAGAGATCAGTGGGAGTTTAGACTTGCTAAACTAAATGATCTGGGATGCATGAGGCTGCCAGTGTTGACATTCCACATTTTGCATCAGTATTCATCTCAATTGAGAGAAGATGGAAAAGGAATGAGTATTTTATTTGTAAGTAATTGTGGTAGGACTGTTTTTCCTTTAGCAGAATCTTTAAACTTTTGCCATGCCTTAGCTTTGCCACAGGGTATTTTGACATACTGTATAATTTAGACAAATACAGATCTTATTGTTTTATACATCAAATTAGATATTTACATGTATTTAATGTAATTTAACGATACAGCATATCACAATTTAAACGGTTTTGATTTTGTGGTTAATACTTAAATACACAGAAATGCCAGGAAAATAAATAAAGCTGCTACTGTATATACCTAATATATACCAAGTGAAAGAAAAACCCATTTTAAATCCTGTGCCATACACCACTTTAGTGTTCTGTGTGTCCCACAATGCCTTGAGTCTCACTAGAACAAGTGTAAATAAGTTTCAGCAGGACAGATGAGATCTCTGTCTGAGATCTGACTGGTCTGCAGGAATTGAATAACAGGACTGTTTGGCAATATGTGACAGAGGCTAATCATTTTAATGATGGTATTATTTTCATAAGTTCTAAACCGACACAGTTCTGCAATAGAGTGAAAGAAAGTGACGGTTCAGAAATCAATTAAACTTTCACAAATCCTTTCTTCATTTAACTATCCTTCTTTGAATCTTTACGATATAGTTGCACTTGGGACCACAGGGATACACTTTTATCATATTTCTGCTTGGTTTAAGGACGTTTAAAAAAATCTGTCACTGATTTATGTGTTCAAATCAATGTGCAGATTAAACTACAGCCCAGTTCTAACTGTAGACCTGAGCATTTCATTCAGTGATCTGTTCATAATGAAACACCACTTGCCTGTATTAGCTGGCTGACTGTAGTGACTGTTTAAGGTCTTGCTGTGTGAATGGTTTATGTTTCACTGCTCATGGCACCAGTGAGTGAGTAATTCTTTATGTCATTTGTTCCAGCCAATTTCTAGACTGCTTGACTTTAATGCCTCGTTTTTACTTATTTGATTAACTGCTGACTTCCTAATGGGCAGCCAATGAATTGGGAGGAAGACAGCAGTCACTCATATACTGTAGGTTCTGGAATCGAGTCACATTCATTTCTCTTATGTTTATTGGTGAACTTAGTATCTTATTAGGCAAAAAGTATCTGAGCTACACTGTACTGTACTTTAACTTTAGATCTTGGAAAGTGTAACTGTCGTTGCATTAGATAACAAATTATGAAACCAAATGACATTTATATGCAATTACAGTTTTAGTCATTTTAAAAATGTAGTTAATTTTTAATTAGATGCCATATATTAATTAACACATTAACCTTATATGTTGAAGTGTGCACATTTTTCTTGAGGTTTAGTCCTTTTTCTTTTGTGTTTCATAAAAGAAAGCAAGTCATATATGTTTGGAAGATCATAGGGTTGTAACTCTAACTCACCCTTAAAGTTTTAGTGTGTACAATATATACATGTACAGTGTTTCATAAGATAATTATGCAGGAGTAAAAGATTGAAGGAGTTTGAAGATCTGTTGACAGCAGAATGAAAGAGGTAAAGCTTTTTAGGATGAGAGGACAGAAGAGGAACGGGTTTGTTGACAGCAAGACAAATATCTCCTTGATTCCTCTACTTATCCCAGAATTCCCTCAGTGTCACAAGTCTTATACCAAGACATTTTCCATCTCGCAGTGCACATTCTTTATCCTTCTTTTCCTCTTGCTTCACTGTTCTTCCTACAGCTGTTTACTAATACTTAATCCCCTTTCTAGTTTTGTTTCTATCTTGATTTAAACAAGAAAGACAAATAGACCTATTGGCACCAACAGCCCTCAACATTGCACTCTACTACAGAAAGCCTCATACCACGACAAAACGCAGGCTGAGTGGAAACTTGTTCCTTGTACTTACCTCAGCTCAGCTGCGTTCCATTCGTGGTCATGGTCACTAATGTATGGAGGCTTTAACCTCTTCTGAACTCTTTGAGCTTCATTCTGAACTCAAAGTCAGTCATGCTTATCAGCAAAATCAAAGCTGTGAGCTGTTGATGTAAAACATTAATGTTATCATCCTCAGAGGGATTGTTCACCACTTTGTTTGTTGCCATGGAAATGTCTTATGCACAATCATTTCTTTCAAACTATTTCCAACTGATAAAGATCATCAGAATATGATTTGATGTTTTTGGTGGATCTAACTGGGACAGAAAATGACAGAGTCTGGCTGCTGGGGTAACAGACAGACAAACACACACACACACGCACACATACTCAAATGGAAATTACCGAAACACTCTATAACACTGCTGTTATAATTTACTCTGTTGATAATTTTCAATGGCTTTGTAATCTGTTTATCATTTTAAGTATTATAAGCAGTCTCCCTTAGCTCCCAATAGATTTTTCAAACCTTTGTCATAATATTATGATTTCCACAGCGAGTTGCTATCTAAATTTCCTGTCATAGATTCTCTCAGCACTAACTTTCTTTTGAGATAAAAAATAGTATATTAATTTATTTCTCTCTGTGGCTTAAGCTTTAAATGTCATTGCTGAAGCAAAAGACTTCAAGTTAAAGGCTTATTAAAGAGCCAGATTACTGTCAAGTAATCTTATCACTCACTGCATAAAGTATAAATCGAACTGAATAAATTGACCTGTTGTACCATAAATGTATCCATGTCATGTTAACATGTCAAGTCATGTTAGAGGTGAGAAACTTAGCTGTTTTGTTACTGATATAGTCTTTAAGTATGTCAGTGTTTTGTAGATGCAGATATTAAACCCATTTATTTGCACATGCAAGCTTACAAATTGTTTAAGGCATCTCCTTAAACAATTTGTAAGCTTGCATGTGCAAATAAATGTAATCTGTTGTATGCAGAAGTGTGACTAAAATGTATTGAGATTTTTCTTTGAAAGGAATGTTTTAGAGAAATGCAGTTTAGTCCATCAAATGTATAGTGGGGACAAACAAGAATAATTGTGGGATAGATGCTGACTTAACAGGCAACTAGTTATCAGGAATACAGAGAAGAGACAAGCTGCAAAGACGTGAGACAGTACAGAGTTAATAAGCTCATTACAGTAACTGTACTCTGAAGAGACAGTGTAATATCACTTTAGGACACATGCTGTGTGCAGTGTTTGGTGATAGCTCCTCCTTGGCATGCAGAAGTGTTTGTTGTGTTCAAGAGTTCATTCTTCATCTCTGAACATTTGCGGAGTCAACATTTTCCTTGAGAAAATGAACAGAACTGGCAGAACTGTGTGTGTCTGTGTCAAACCAGATGAGTGTGTTGGATTTGACTGGATGAGGCTGTAGCTGATAGATATCTTGCATTAATGAGCCATGAAATCATAACAGTTATTTCACACATTGTCCTGCCAAATGATAGCATTTAGTGTGCTGTTGAATAAAAGCGCTTGTATATTTATACCTCTCATAAATATCTACCCCTGTGTTCTCTCCAGAAATGAGAAATATATTCCTGTGCCGACAGCACATGTTTGTGTGGAGTGGGTCTCTTATTTTGCCCCTGAGTTCTGGGAACTTAATTTCATCAGTTTCCCATCATTACGTTTTGCCTTTAAATATTCAACACGTCTCCAGATGGCAAAAAACGATAACCCATTGAATTAATTCGTGTTTGTTTCCTGTTTATTTTCATGTGTTCTGAGCAGTTGATCAGTCGAAAGGACAAGGTCGCCTTCGAGAAGCTGGACTTCCTCACATCAAAGGAAGAGAATTGCAACCGTATGAGAGAATACATCAGATCCCTCAAAATGACCCCCTGCATCCCGTACCTGGGTGAGTGTTATACTCTTAGTGTTATAGTGTTATACATACTGTTTCTGCATTGAGGATCAATCACCCTCCCAGGTGGTAAATAAATATTTCATACATTGGGTCTTTCAATTTTTTTTTCTTGAGAGAAAATGATAATATTGGCCACACCCCTTTTAATCTAAGCAAGTCCCATCTGTTTCAGTAAACACATTTAGTTTCTTTCTGATCAGAATCTTGTCATGATTGAATTGTTTTGAAGTTTAATTGCTTTCTTACATGTACATGATATGATCATGACGGGTTATTTCAGTTAGACTGTGGATACATTGTTAAAATGACTTTTTTGCTTCATCTATTGCCCACTTTGCCTTGTAACCAGGAGAGGGCTTTTTATAAACCCTTCAGTAATGACTGAGAAGTGTGTTACTGATGTTTGAAGCTGCAGCTTTTTTATTGCTTTCATTCTTTTAATGTTGTTGTACAAGCCAAGATATAATTTAATTTCAAGTTCAATTCCATTACTTCATATATGTTATTGGCTTGGTGTGGTAATCTTACGTATGGTTCTGGAACCCCCCTTCAAATTGTAAGTAGCAAATCTGTAGAACTTTAAAGTTGTCTGAAACCTTTACATTGTTTTGTGGCCTTTGGTTCATGTTTATTAGCAAACAAATGTCATGGGCTGTTATACAAAAAGAAAATTTGATTCATCAATTCCTGAATTCTGGAATTCCAAAGCTGAACAGCTTGTCTATAATTCTCTCACTAGTCATGCACCTGCCTGCAGTAACTGTTCCTCATAGCATGTGGTTCTTTCTTATGAAATCATTTCTGTCAGATTCTGTCATCAATGTTGTAAAAGATCAGTGAGAGATGATTTACAGACACAACAGTCTCCTCTAGCGATCCGTCAGACAGCAATGATAGCACTTGGAACTGAATTAACCCCTTAGGATTACCAAAAACATTTCTCTAAACAGGGTTCAGATCTGCCCCTCCCTCACTTTTGCTCTTTGTTACTGAGCGTAGCAAGATCTTTATGCCTAATCCAGCTGTACTGCAGAGAAACAGACCTGATCTTTGCTTTATGTTGAGGCGGCCGTTTGGATCTGTGTTTTAACTGCTCTCTTGTTTTATGACAGGCCTTGTTTATGTGTTTTAGACATGCCTGTTTGATTCTGTGCAATAACAAAGCAGAGCAAACAGCATGTCTTTTCCACATGCTTCAGTTTTCCAGGTGCTTCATCATGGAATGTGAACAAATGACAGGCCAGTCAGGAATAGCTTCATGGTTGTTATTCACGGTGCCTGTCGCTCTGTGTCTGTACAATTATGGCTGGTTAGTTAAAGACCATCTAACTGAAGCTGAAGTGCATAAAGAGACTTTCTAAGAAGGTATAGAGCGTCTGCTCTGTGCCACACATAATTTTTTCATTAACTGAATTTTCTTTATATAATTTACACTGAATGTCTGCCTCCATTTTGGCAGCATTGCCTTCTGCTGAAACAGGGAGCTCTGTCAGACGCAAAGCCACACAAACGCCCTACCTGCTGCCTGTAACCTGTGGTTTAGTTGCAGGGAACAACAGAAATACGCTTCAGTTTTTAAGCAACTAGATGTCTCTCAGCACCAGGTGACTGAACTGGGGATGGAATAATGGAATAGTTAATGCAGTTTAGCAGACTGTCACTTCTAATCTGCGTTTCAGCTCGGCTTTTCCAGTGTCCTGTTCCATTTCCCATGATTTTCTCAAGCTCTTTTGTCTCTTTTGATGCTTTAGGGATGTAGTGAGGTGCAAGTTATTTTAATAAAAAATCTAAAATATTTCTTTAAATTTTCAAGAAGCTTGTTTGTTGTTTGAGTCCTGTTGTTTGTTCGCTTCTGTTGTTTTGTTTATTCTACAGCAAACACTAAAACTCACCTCAAAAATGTGCTGTACATTTGATGTTTAAAGAAAGAGACACAGATTTTAGCTGTACATCTTTTATTGCAACAGTTTGACAGTACAAGGGGAAAATGTTCCACTTACAGTATATTACAAATTACACATTATTTTCAACAAAATCAGGTTTATATATACATAAACATGTGCTGGGTTTTCATTTGATACAAACAACAAATTTACACAGTAAATACAGTTTTTAGATGAAGCAACCAATATGTGTTTTAAAATGTTGTAAGGAGATTTTCCTATGCATATTTTTATAACTATAACATGTATATGAATGATATCCCTGAAATAAGTTGTGAGTCATTCATTCTCAACAGGAAATATATTTTTATAGCTTTGAATACTTTAGGAAAGCTTGTAGCGCTATTTAACTATCACTGGATCTGATGTCCTGTGTCTTATTAATGAGTACTGATCATATTCATCTACTTTTTTGTTAGCATATTCACCCAAATACATTTCAATCACAATTGCACTGAATATTTGGAAAAATATATATTTTTATTTCAATTTTCTAGTTAAAATCATATTAGGGACATTAAGCCAAACCTTTGCTTTTACACTTAATTTTACTTGTTTTGTTATTTTATTGCTGACGATTCTGTACTTCTATTTTTCAGTTTATCTATTAGGCACATACACAGTATTTAACTATTGTATCATCAATTATTTATAAGTTAAGTACAAAACTACAGTCTAACTGAATCGTGTTTTATGGAGTGGCCAGTGACTGTGGGTGGGCAGTCATGAGCTTGTTTCCTGTGTTTAGCTCAGTGGAAGGTGTTTGGGTTGGGCCGTATCATCATCACAACCTTCTTCAGGGAGTAAGAGCCTCCTCTGAACTCAGCCCAGTAAACTCCATCCTGATAGCGGCTGCGGTAGTGCCCGCCCCTGTACCACACGCCATTTAGATTAGAGTGGGCACAAGCATTGTACCACCAGCCTCCCTTTTGGTAGTGAGCACAGTTGCCTAAAAAAAGCAATATGTAAATAAAACAATTTAAATAAGACCTTTAAGTAAGATTGAAAGTGGTAAAGAAGTGGTTTGTAGAAATCCAGAATGTTGGATTGTGTATGTATGAACAAACCAATACTACATGCAACTAACAGTACAATTGGGCATAATTAGCATAGCCAAATAAACAGGCTGTTTTGTAGCCAAATAAGTGCAGGACAATATCATTTTTTTAAACTTTACAAAATGTCAGGTTTTCTTTTCATGTGTAATCTAGTTTGTGGCAAACCATTAGCATTACATACTGTAAAACATATAGAATAGTTATAATATATTATAATAATATTATAAGTTTTGAAAATACTCTGAATGTATCTCAGGTTTGTACCTGTGTATACGTCGTGATCCCTGTCCAGAGTGGTAAACTGCTTCCCATTGTGCCAAGTTAGGGAGTCACCGGCGTTGCCATGGTACCGGCCCACTCTGAGCTTATAGAAGTCGGCCTCAGACTCAAGGCGGAAACTTGCGTACTCAGCAAATGTCTTGCGTCCGGCCCAGTCCTCCAACGTCACCAACAGTTTGTAGTTGCCCTGGTTGGTTAACCAATGTATGTTTTCCAGCCCCAGCCAATATTCTCCATCTATGTTTCCAAAGCCTTGCTGTAAGAAAACACAGGAGGTTCCTGCCATTGAGCATTTGATGGACCAAGGCAAATATTTCTTTTAGTCTACATTTCTTACTGTATTTTATTATTTTGCCAAGTCTCTATGACTAAAAAACTGCCATTGGATTTTCTAGATGTCTTTGCATGTTATGTTTGACTCTTTTTACTTTATTTACTTTTCTCCTTGTTTGACTAGTTGGTCTTCACATTTTCGCTTCAGTTGGCAGCTCTCTGAGACCATAAATCACTTGTAATTCCCCTCTTCTGTATATAATTGTTAGATTCTAGTTCAGGTGATATGTTAGTTTCCTATTTGAATTGAGTTATTGCAGTGCAGTGTGATAGTTTCTGCTGGCATGTGTTCCCCATTAAAGCTCTTTCAGTGCAAGAGTTTCTTGCTGACTACCTTCCGCTTTAGCTTATATGAAGGAGCCAAGATTTAAAGAGCATATAACAGTTGATGCACCAAACATTGTATGTGTACCACAGTGTGTGTGTGTGTAATATCATATACAGGGTTTAACCAATAGGGTGCATCTAAGGTCAATAAGAATATCTATACAGTTACCTTATATGTCTCCCAGTTTCTGAAGAAGTTGACAGATCCATCCATTCTTCTCTGGATGACTGTCCAGCCACCAGGGTCATGTCTCTGATCACACCACACTTGCATCAGCTTGTTGGTGCCTTCTGGCTTTACTAGATAAATGGCACTGTTAGTGTGGCCATCCTCTAGTGCCTGCAGGCAATCCTTCCATGGACCTTAGCAAAACAAGTCACAGAAACATTTTCTTCTTTACTCATTTATCTATTATTTATTTCATCCTTCATTCTTACTGATGCTTTTATCTGATGCTGACAAATCCCATTATACCATAGGAACATGACACCATAACAGCCAAACATAAATTTCTTGAGGGCAGATCAGGTGAAAATCTGAAGAAACCTCTGGCGTTAACTTCCTGTAGCTCAACTTGGTAGAGCATGGTACTTGCAACGACAATTTCAAGGTTCAATTCAAGTGTACACACATACTGATATTGGAAGTAAGTAAATGTAAAATTGTATACAAGTTGTCAAAAACAAAAAATTTCCCTCAGAAAGCCAAGCTCAGGAGTTTCCCCTCACGCTATTAGCCTCTTCCCTTAGTTAGACAGCAGTTCTCTGCACGTTACTCCTGCTATTCCTCCATGGCACAGCTGGAAAGCCTTTACTAAGAAGAGGAATGACCTTGGCTGCCATTCTGGCCTGGGATGTTGCCTCTGCTCTCCCAGCCAAACATAATGCTGGCACTGAGGCCAAAGAAAGACCCATTTGTTAAATAATGCAGCAGTAGCTAGTAGATTAGCGAGCACTTCCAAAGCTCGCTGGGCACAGAGTAACATTTTTATAATGATGTGTCAAATATGGCTTCAACTTCCGTGTTTTTCCTAAGATATGCAGAACGGGACATATTTTTAAAAGAAGTGCGAAAGAAACCATATTGTCCTCATTTTTAGTCTCCAAACATCCTGTTTGTCATTGAAAGTCCCTGGCTGTGGTTTTATTGAACTTCTGTACTTCAGTTCATGACAAAAGTTTAAGGTCATAAAGTAACGTTAAAGCCAAAGTGTGTAATGTTTATGCCCATAGTCTCATAAAAAAATGATTGTTTTCTAACTAGATTCTTGAACTCCCTAACTAGGACTTCCAGTGTTTAAACACACAGATAATTCTAACACTGTCTTTCCATATAAAGCTTAGAAAGGTAAAGGTCAGATATATTTTGTTGATAAACTTTTAAACACATAGGCCTACTGTACTAGATTTTTGAAAAACGAATGCCAAAAAAATTCTAGTCTTTGCTAACAGGAAAACAAATAGGGTTGTTGCCATAGTGCATGCCAAAACAGCCTGCGTAGTCTCAAGGGAAGGAATGTAGTTTTATAAAGAATCCAGTGTTTGTGTTTTTGCAACCACAAACAAAGTTGTTAGAGATATTTCTGGTCGTGCTCGTGATATCAGCTCTCAGACTGCTGGACTCGCACACTCCACTGAGCTGGATTGTGTTTTGTCTCAAATCTCTATGGCTGGCTGGTTTTCACAGCATGCCAAAGAAGAAACATCACACTACCTGACAAATTAATGTAAGTATGCAGACGGGGCTCATTAGCCTCTTGCCGTGAACAGAACTGGGTCCATTCCAGCATTTCCAAGCCCTGGAACCTATTACACGTAACATTATAAAGACGTTTTTCTGTACTTCTTGGTTTCTAATGAAACATAAGAACATTTGGATGGAATGGATGTTCCATCCATTGTAAAAGCCTTCCCCCTGTTCCATTATTGCCCCCTGCCTGGTGCCTCAGACCCGCTTTGTTTCTCTTTTACAAGACTACAGATCAAATAGTTTGTTTTATAAGTGCTTTAAGCTGAATATTACATTTGCCCTTTCTGATTATGTACATGAACTATAATGAAACCACTTCATTTCACATTGCCTGCCTCATTATCTCTGACCTCTGAAAATCTCTAGTGAGCCCTCTAGTTAAGACGTCTCGTTGTCAGCTTTTCTGGTTTGAAAGCCTTCTTCTTAAGCCAGCCTCCTGTTTAATTGGCCATAGAAACATTTACACCATGGAAACTGTAACTTCTGGAAAGTCATAACTGTAACTGAATATACACATGATAGGAAAAATGATTGAAGTCTTTGGTAGGTGGTAGAGTTCAGCAAGCACTTATGCTCCAAAAAGCTTCTTCTGTTCTTCAATGAAAGCAAGCAAATCTATTTTTTTTAGAGTTAACATGAAAAAGTTACATGAAAACAACATTATTGATTACATATCTGAAACAGTATATAATATATATTTTGTAAAGAGTTTTTTATTATTTCTTATATTATTTCTTATTTTTCATTATTGTTTATTTATCTATTATTATTTTTGTGAAATGCTGAGACTGCAGTGTGGATTGAATTCATTCTTAACAATATTCATGACTTTAAATGTTTTACAGTGACAGGTTTTTGCCAAGGGAAGAAGTTTAGGTGATGGCAGCTGTTCAGTCTGGCAGACAAATGGAAAAAGTTTAGATTACATGTGTATTAATGTTGAAAACAGGCAGAGCTATGAAAGAAAAGACCCACAATAATAATGAACAAAAAAACTAATGGTGTAATGACAAGAACAGGAAGAAAAACCTGTCAAGTGAACTTGGAGATACAATAAGAAAAAACAATCAGGTCTTTCAGTAGCGCAGGTAACGTTAAAACAACACTGCAAATCCATTAACATGTCATTTTTTTTATCTCTCTCTTAAGGTCTATTGGAAGACACACACCAGATGTGTGTTTGTGTCTGGGTCATCCATATCTGGTACTGCTGGAACAGATTACTTCAGTGTACTGGACAATATTGTTTTTGCCTTCATTTCTACCTAAGCTTCATTGTGTTTATTAAAGCGCCACATCCTTGTGCCATTTCCCAAACCATTTATTTCCTTCAGCATTCTGTCCTCAATCCAGAATCTTCCTCTCTGCTTCCAAAAAACGTCTCTTGAACTGTACTCTCATTGTCAATGCTAGACTCATTGAGTTGAGTTTGTGAAACTTTAATGCATGTAGACCTTAGCCAGGAATTTCTTATGTGACCAGATGGAGTGGAAATAGTCACTGAAAGCTGCCCTTTTATTTTCAGTTCTTGTTTAGTAATGATAGTATTACATAATAAACAGAAAAAAAATCTAAACCAAAAAATAAAAAGTACCTTTCAAATTGACAACAATTTTAGAAGTAAAGGTTTGCAATAGAACAGATAACTAAGACTGAGAACAGGAATGCAGACAGGAATTAAAATAAATTAATTCCTTCTGTTAGTGATGATATCCGCATCAACCAATATCTGCATGATTTAACACTTCTGTCATCTTGAAAAAAAGTAAATGTGTGTACTGTAGGACATTTAATTCATGTAGGCCTAGTTTTATAGTTTATTTCCAAATCAGAGTATTGTATTCTATTTTTTCTCTGTAGTGACTATATTGAATGTGGGACATGCAGTACTGAAAGAATGAAGCTGAGACTCACCTGAGGGTTTATTGGTTGTAGATGGGCTGTGAGTTGCACCTGGAATTGTGGGAGGAGGGGCAGGTGGCACTTTAAGGTTCTGATCACTCTGGATCTCATTGGTGATTTGGTTGTTGCGGCTAAAGGTGGGCGGTTGATAGGGTTTATTAAGGGGTGGTGAGGGTCTGGGTTGAGGGTGAGGCTGAGGCTGGACTGGTACCCTTGGGACCACAACTGGTGGTCCCCTTTGACATTGTGCCTCAAGGAGAGCGATGAGCATTGACTGGTTGTTGGCCAGTGAGGCAAGGTGCTGATACTTATACTCCAGATCTTTGTAGCGGTTCGTAAGCTGCAGCATCTCAGAAGTCTGGTTAAGAATCTTGTTCTCTAGTTGTGAAAGCTCCAGTGCATTGTCTCTCTTGCGGATGATTTCATGCAGTAGCTGCATGTATAGCTGCGTCACTCTGGAATTCATGTTACGAGACTCCTTGCGCAAAAGCTTCACCTCATTGACAATACCACCATCAACCTCCACAAGCTGCTGTAGAGTCTCAATTTGTCTCTTCTGCTTGTGAAGCTCAGAATTGAGAAGTTCCAGCTCCTGCTTATTGACACGATTCTCCAGCACAGCCTCAGGCTCCTTGGAGTTCACACAAATGGCTCCTGTAACCTTCTTCTGGGGTACAATGAAGGTGTAGGAGCACTTGTCCTGGGGTGGAGGCTCAGGTGCCCGCCGGGTACGAGATGTTGACAGGAATTCAACCTCTGGACCTTCATCACTGCGGTCAAACTCCTGGGCCCCTCTGATTGGTCCACTCATCAGGAGCACTAACCATACTAGAACATGAAGATCCATAACCACACACTCCTCACGGGCCTTAAAATTACATGAGCAGAGAAGAAAACAGAAGAAGGAAGGAAATGGGGAAAATTAAATCAATTACGTACCAAATTGCAATTGAATTTGTACATCCAACAACCACAAGTATAAAAATACATTTCAGGTCAAACATACCATTCATGTCACAACAATGAAAGCTGCTTTTATTTACACAACTGCATTTTTATTAAACCTAAACCTAAACTCCAATAGTACATTGTATAGTATAATGTAAATGTTTTCATATATTTTCCCACACTAGGCATACACATAAGACAAATTTGTCTTTTTTTAAGACTTTTTTAGACTTAATTTGTCTTAAGACTTGTAATCTGTCTGTCTAAAAACACCTAGCTTAACCAAACCAGCACAACCCCAGCTGATCTAGACAGATGATCTGGCACGTCATTCTGTTTCTCTGAACCGTAGCCGCTCCAGTGAGCTCATTACCAGAGTCAGTGAGCTGCCCCTGTTTCTAATCCAACCATGGAAGTTTTTGATCTCGGGGGACAGATTATGTTTCACTTTTTAAAAAATGATTTGGCATGCCACCATGTTCCTCTAGTGCTGATTGAGAGACAGACAGGAGTGTGGCTAGCCGTCACAGTGGCAGACTTCTGGGCCGAGTTATGAGGTTTTCCAGTCCTATGTTTTGTAAGTTCTTGGCTTAGCTGTAACTTCTGGAATTGAGAACATAAGAGCTCCCTGAGATGAAGCTTGTGGCTGGTTTCCAGTGTGTTCAATATCCTTTCCTTATTTTTAACCAGAGAGCAATCACAAAGTTACCACTTCACCACTCAATCTTCCATAACAAATGAATCCAACAGAAACAGTAATTAGCTATATTAAAAGTCCTGCTTTACTATAATTAAGGAAATTGTGATCACACACCCCATGCAAAAGTGAATATCCTGTTGCCCTGTTGTGGAACAGGCCATGTTTAATGCTGCTGAATGGACGTGTTTGGTCACCTTTGATGGGATGTAACTCTGAAAGCCTGACACATGAATAAATGCTATGTGACACCAGTTATATAAACCTTGCCAGAGGCTAGAATATTACTGAGAATGGAAGGTCTAATATAGCTCTTTGTTTATGTTAGCACACATTGGGTTTTACTGTGTCCATTAGAGTGTATTGCCTTAAATGCATCATGTGAGGTGCACACAGACCATACAAGGCTCAGTAATCAGAAATTAAACTGTAAAATTCTGACACCTACTTTAAAAATGTAATTGAATTTTGTCTTGCAGTGACCATGATAAAGTCCAGCATGATATATTAGTCTGAGATATTAATTCACAGTGTGGATGGCAGTTACATAACAGTCATTTTATAATGACTCACTCTTGGCCTTTAATGTTTAGAAGACACAGTGTGTTGTTTACCTCAAGTTTGAAAGAGAACAAGTGTATTATTGTAAGAACAACCTCGGGGTGTTTGAAAGGGTGGATTCAGTAAGAGATGGGAGAAAACATGTCAGTGGAGGCTTGGAGAAAACTCTTCCTCAGAAAGGATAACAGGAGGGTTTGGTCTTTGGGAACTTTAATTAAAAATTTCTGGTGAATAAAGTTACAATTTGCTGCCCGTAATCATACAATGTATGTGTTTGCTGTGAGAGCATAAATGTAAATAAATATAAAGTTATGTACAATTTAGACACAATGTGATCAGCTTATTTATGAACACAGCTTATAATACGAACACACGATGATACATTCCACTGCATTAGTGCTTCAATAAATATCTGGTAGGGCTGGGCGATATGACCAAAAAAATTATCATGATATAATAGTTCATATTGATCGGTATTGATAATTATTGACATTTTTAACTTTATTTTATTTTTTTAAAAGACAAGTATAAAAGTTTACATTTAACCAGTTTT